>JAJIYU010005524.1:0-22136 GCA_030144865.1 Tinospora cordifolia
TAGAACAGAGCGTTGACGTTATGTGGCTTAAAACAAATAGTGAGGCGAAACCAAATGTTATATTTTTTTATTTGTTTTCTAGCATATGTATAGCCTAACATATAGAGGCAAGTTTGCTACTTTTGTTTTCTTTAGGCAAGAGGAAAAAAAGGAGTGAGTGTAGAGGAAGTGAGTGTGGTGAGAGTGTAGAGAAAGTGAGTGTGCTCCTTTAATTTAGGGAGAAAAGAAGGAAACCCTAGCCAAGGAAAAAGAGGTGATCATGAAGAACTAAAAAAGGGAGAATAATCTCTTGTATTGATTTGCTATTGTCCAGTTGAGCAGGGCCGGCCCTGAGTAGGGACTCAAAGGGATGAAATATTACTAAAATAATTTGGGGTCTTTATTTTTGGAGACTTAAATTATCATTTTGCCTTAAAGCCCTAAAAACTCAGGACCGACCTTGCAGGTGGCATCCATACCTTTGTAAAAGTAGCCAAGTTGGGTGAACTTATAAGTTTCTTGTGTTGTTGTTGTTTCTCTTGCTCTTTTATTCTTACTACTTTGTGATTTTTTTTTCTTTCTTTGCAATTGGCATATTTCCATTGTCAACCTAGGTCTTGAAAAGGTGTTGCATAAGTGTTTGAAGAAATTCCTAAGTTAACATTTTTAAGCATTTTAATGCATGCTTAATTAGGAACCAAGGCAAATATGCCCCTTTAATGAGCAAGGAGCACTAGTGTACACAAGAAGCTAGCAAAATGGGCTGATTATGTGTAATGGGTTGTTGTTCAAATGAGAATAATTGTTGTCTTGTTGATGTGTACAGTGGGTTGTTGTTATATTTGCTAATTAGTTAAAATAGTTCTCAGATAGAAAATTCTAGAGTATTTGTGACAGGTAATAGTTTATTATTGTTGGGTCCTTACAAAGAGAGGTAATGAATCGACAAAGAGGAGAATAATTTTGCACTCTCTATGTTCTTTCTTCGTTGTTCTCTTTTCCTTTGGTTCCTTTCTTTATTCTCTGTTCATTTTGTTATGTTCCTTTCTCAATTCTTGCATGTGGCATCATATTTGGTGCTTTCATTGAGATTGGGTTGTTCATGGCAGAGGGCACATTCACTCGCTATAAAGCTCTTGAAGATGCCATCTCGAAGTTGTAGCATCAAGTGCAACATCAGGACATGGTTTCAACCAAGATGGATTCCTTGCTACCAACAGCTCAACAACATGTTAATTCAATTTCTCAAAATTTTTGAATGTACAATCTCAACATCAGGACTTAAGATGTAATACCCCAAAATTCTATGAAATAAGGTGTAATAAATTTTGTCAAAATTTGGGTGAGAATTTGATTATTTGAACAAGCTAAATAAATTTATCGAATTTATTTAGTATAAGGCAATTGCATCATGTGTTGTACATAAATATATAGGGGTATACTGGAAAGATTAAGGAGTGAATAAGCAAGGAATAACATATTTATACACTGTCTCATGTATATATCGATATGATTATGTGGGGTATAAGTGTGGAATAACATATTTATACGTAAGGTTGCATTAGATGTATACCGTTAAGACTAAGGAGCGCACAATTAGGTAGGGTATAATCATGGAATAATATAGTTATACATATATTAGATGGAAAAACATAGTTATACACATATTAGATGGGTAAGGAGCGCACCATTGGGTAGGGTATAATCATAAAATAACATGGTTATACGTATCTCATAGAAAGGCAAACCGGCATAGGATTAGGCAGGTATAAGCATGGGATAACATATTTATACATAAACAAGAGGGAGACCTAGCCATGGCGCCAAGATTTGGGATGATTTTCTCAAAAACGCCACCCATACTCATGACTAAATTAGAAGATTTTCTAGGGGATCAGATTTAAATATCAGCATGTGATTGGGTGTCTCTCATGCTTTGATATCATACACCCACTAGCTGGACGTCCATGGGAAAAAGAAGAAAACATACCTTTTTGCCTAAGTGTGATGAACAAGCAAAGGAATCAAAGGGGAAAGATATGAGAGAATATTCACTCTCTCAATAGGATGTCCAAGACCATTTTAGAAGGGTTCTAGAAGAATTTCAGTCTCTGAAATTGAATTAGAAACAAAGACTAGCAAGATCACTAGTGGGCCCACAAAAGAGATATACATACATGCCAAAATATGCACACTTACCATGTCCTACCTTTAGTGTTTGGAATAAACTTGCCCAAATGAGAGTGGCTGCCCATGCTGCCCAAGCTGCCCCAAGACGTCTTCCTTAGGCCTTGAAAAATTATAAATACCCCCTTCATTGTTCACAAATCATGCATTCCAAGAGCAAGTGAAACGCTACTAGTGTGTTCCTTTCTTCTTCTTTCTATTCCTCTTTTTGACGTCTCATTTTGTGCCTAAGGAAATGTTTCTAGTTTCAGAGGTTTAGTGATCATTAGAGATGGTTTTTTGGAGGTTTGAATTGAAAAAACGTGGGGGAACCGCTACTGGATTTTTGAAAAATGTCTAAGCTTAGGTGTAAGTTGTCCTCTTAAACTTTTTCATATTTAAACTATTAGCATGTCCATTTCGATTGATTTGTTTTTCTAAAAATTTTAAATTTGTAGTTTCGGTTTTCTATTCCCATTCATGCAATGTTGCAGATGTGATAAATGTTTAAGATCATGCCTCTTTTTATGTTCATTCATGGTAGTATCATGTTTAGGGATGAGTTCCAAGTTTTGGTGCATGATTTTGAATAATAAGTGGGTTGTTTCATGGGTTCTTAAATTTTGAAATTATTTTCTAGTTTATTGTATGACCTGAAATATTATTATTATTTCTTGAACATGAGATCTAAGATGAGAAAAATAATGATACAGACTGTGTACCATCATAGTCGTTTGAGTAACACTATGAGTGTTCTTTTCTTATGATTAGTTTATAATATTTTAAAACTTAAGTGCTTGGTTGGTGGGTGAGAATCCCTATGTCCAATTGTCCAATGGAAATGGCTAAGATATGTTATATTCCATTCTAAGGAGGCACGAATTGAGAACATCAATGGTTGAGAAATCCTTTTGGTCTAAGTTATAACTTCCACAATCCCAATGCTTGAAACGCCTAAATTCTTGAAATTGGTTGAAATGTATTTGTGTTAATGTCTTGAATATGAGGATAGTTGTTCAAGATCCACTGAGCTTTGTGCTCACCCGTCCTTTAACAATTTTCAGGAATTTGAACTTGTGAAGAAGAATGTAAGACGCCTCCCTTTTAGTGTCCTTTTATCTTGAAATTCTTAATGTAGCGCATGTTTGCCCACTTATGACTTTAATTATGTTGTAAACATTTTTACTTTTATGTACTCTTCTTTATGATTAAATAAGGGGTATGAATTTCCTTTTATCTCTTATAATGTAGCCTTGTACGTTTTTTATATTAAGGCATGAGATATTGAGATTAGAAAGGTGGGTAAGTCCATTGTCTAAATGGGCAAGTCCATTGACTAAATGGTTGTAACACCCCGCCTCTCAAGTCTCATCTTCCACGTCATCTGACGGTTCAACTTTCTTTGATAAAAAATCTTGGGATGCCCAGGAGACGGGCCCGTGCTACATTTTCTTCTTCTTGGACCCAAATCCATTAGGTTTCCTGTGCACATTAGTCTATGTACAAAATGACATCATGGTAAATAAGATTCTTCATTTATTCATTCGAAAAGTTCGATTACAATAATCCATTACAGCGAAAAATTAATTCAAAGCTGAAATACATGATTTTTCTTGGGCCGATGCGCCCTACATTGAAATACATAAAAACTTTCAATAGATAAATCTCCTCGCAAGTTGATTAATTCCCTGTGATGTAAAAAATATGGGGGTGAGTGAATCATTCCATCTATTTAATCCATTATTTCAACCAAACAATGCAAGCATATCAAACACTTTCAGAGATTAATTCGATCCAACCAATATATTATTTCAGTCGTAATTTAGACCGAACAGGAATAACCTCTATGCTCCAGATCTAGGGAGAGAGATCAATTTTGAAACTCAAACCCATCTCTAGTGGGATCATTCTTGAAACTTGTTCCATTCTGGTGTCTGTATTGACAACCAGTTCTAATTCTACATGGAACACAGAGAGTCCCCCGTACCGGTACGTAGTTGAAATCTCATTTAATTTGATTTTTGTGTGCAAGAGCATAGTAAATAAATATTTCAACAGTAATTAAACATACCAACAATATAACATGATAAATCAACAGAAGCACAAATTTTTAATTTATGATGTAGAAGATCGTACGAGACGCAACTACAAAGCATACTCTCTCAAACAGGAACAACGACTTTCGATTTTTGATGTAGAAGATCGTACAAGACGCAACTACAAAGCATACTCTCTTGGTCATGCAACATGATAATTGAATGACATAAATGCAAAGAACAAGAATAAAAACAAAAAAAAAAACAAGCTAACCAAACAAGCAAGTATTATCTAAGTCAAAATAATAAATTAAAAGAAAGGAAAGAAACTAACCTCGAGATCGCTTCCTAAATTCTTTGTAGCACTTCGTTGCTACTACTTTGCGAACTATTTAGAATAGTTCAAGCAAAGAAAAACTAGAAAAAAGGTTGTCAAGAAGGAGGCAAAGAGAGAAAGCAAGATAAATTTTCAACTCTTGTCTTTGGGATGAATGAAATGGGTGGAGTAGGGGGGTTTATATAGGACCCTTTTCCAAATAGTGTCTCTATCTTTCCAATGTGGGATTATCACTTCCTACATATGCATACTTTAACATCTCACCAAATGAAATATTTCATTCATGAATGTATTTCCTTTACACATATACTTCTCTATGTATATTACCATCATACTAAACGAAATATTATTTTCATGAGTGTATCTAATTAATACTTTATACACATACTTTTCTATATTAACATTATACTAAAAATACTATTTTCTTATTCAAATAGAGAAACATATATTTACCCAGCAATTCTATATGTCTAATATTAATCAATGTATATTCATTTATACTTCTATGCTAACTAATTAATTGCATACCAATGACAAAAAAATATATATGTATTTATATATAAATATATACGTATATGCGTTTTAAACTCAAATTTCGGTTATTACGTCACTAAAATTCCAGGTATTATAATGGTTAAGTCCAATTAAGAACACGGGGGCCAGGGTGTTACCAAGGTGGTATCAGAATCTAGGTTTTAGGGGCCTTGGACTAAAATTAGAAAGTCAATCATTAGTTGATTGACAAGAATTAGAAACCCTAATTGACTGTTAGTCGAATTGAAATTTTGATTGCCCCACCTTCTATTTTGAAATTGAAAAACATTTTTAAAAAGTGTTTTCAAAGAGGAAATAAATATTTTTTAAATGTTTTGTTTAGATACAAAGACTATAAGTTGAGCTGATAGTGAGTAAGCCTTGTCCCGAGTAAAGTAAAACATTAAAAGGGAGGTGGGTTATCCCGCCTTAGAAAGCATGGTTGCTAACTAGACTTCGGTCTCGCCGTCTGATCTGGAGGTTGTCCCACCAGCGTATATGAGTAGTCGGAGTTGAAGAACATCCTTACTTTCTATTGTTGATGACCCCACAAGTGTACGAGATAGCAATAGTAATAACTGGTGAGACCGGATATCGTTTTCAGGGAACGTATAAAAATCAACTATCTAAAAGCCTAATTTATTATCAATTTAAACTTTATTAAAGCTACAAAGTCGATTGATTAAGAATTAGAATTAAACTCCTAAAAACAATCAAATATAAAATTGAAAAGTAAATTATTGAAAGCTCTTTAGATTAAATTATCTAGGATACTAAACTTTTTTGTGATCACCTTCAATTCCTATTTCAATTAATCAAATTCCTTTGTTCTGTAGGTTCTAGCACGAATCATCAAAGCCTTCTCCCGAAGTACCTTAACACCTATTAGTCTAATCACTAATACCCTCTCGCGAGGCGTACAATAAATAGTCTAATGCATTAAACACAATTATAACGTGCAACCTCCTAGGCAATCAACAACCTCCCGGTCAATTGGTTGATCTAAGTCTATAATTTGATTTTCAGAGTATTAATCTTCTCTTCCAAGTTAGATTAACATTCTATAATCATTCCCTTTATGACCAGTAAAAAGAAAGCATTAAGAATACAAATTATAAAACAAAACATCAGAAATAGATTAATCAAAATAAGAATATCAGGATTCTAAAATCTAGATTTACATCCTAGACTTAAAATAAACCTAGCCTGACATGATTAAGAGTTCACACATCAAAGAATTTAGATCATAAATAAACATACTCAAATCTTGGACCTTGATCTTCAATTCTTCTCCGTCTTCTCTCTATTCTCCTTTGTCAGCTATTTTTCTCTAGAAATTTTTTCATTCTCAAAACAGATAATCCTCTAAAACCCTACTACAGTGACTTATTTGTAGTATTTCACTAAAGAAAACCCTAAAATAATAAAACACATCTACCGACCGCGGTCCACAATAGGAAAAAAAAATAAAAAATGTGAAATCTCCGAGCGACTGCAGTCCATAAATGACCGACCGCGGTCTATAGTACGATATGTTGTTTTCTTCTTGTTCCTTTTTTCGTCTATCGCGGTCGGCAACACCGACCGCTGTCATTAGTGATTTTTCTTCATTTTTGGCCATTTTCAACTCTTTGTGTGCTCCTATTCCTATTCTGGTTTATTCTAAACCTGCATAAATATTGAAAACCTTTCTCGGACATTATATTCATATAAAAATGCTAGAAATAACATTAAATCATGCTAATATGCAACTAATCATGCAACAATTCTCTAAATGCATATTTAAGTAAATATAAGCAAATACACTAAATTTTCTATTACACTAATGCAGATTATACATAAAATACCTATAGTATAGTTAATCTGCTATGCAACTAACATCTATAGAAGAAAATTAGAAGGTTGGAAAACTAGGAAAAGAAATTTGAAGATGCCAAAGGTGGTATCCTGACCAAACAAAGGTTGTAAGTCAACCAAATCAAACCATAGGTCCAAATAATAGACCTTAGATAGATATCGGTGTAGCCATGAGAGGCATAGTGGATTAAAAATATAAATCTTTAGGACATGACTAAAAATAAACATTGTGTGAAAATAAAAAATTGTTTGATCAGGGCACGAGACCGAGAAGGTTCTAGATCTTTCGATTTCTATGTAGCATGCGATGCATAGGGATTCAAGGGTATGGAGGAAGCTTGGACTCGAAGAATGATGGGCCATGTATGTTGATTGATCGGTAGCTGTGGAATAATAGGTTTCTCTATGCTCACTAGGATGAGGCAGTTGGGCATAGTGGGCTCGGGAACCATAATTATCAAGCAATTCACAATATTATTTGGGTGCGACTCTCTTTTGGGTAAAAATCTAAGTGGAAGGGGTAGAGTGGAATAAAGTACTTGAACCTGGAAGCTTAGGTGGAAGCTTGGAACTTTGTTGTGCTAGCTTGACTGTATGATTATTTGAAGAACACGTTGTAATGTTTATTTGCTTTAAAACCAAATCTTGTACCCATGCATGAAAAGAACATAGAAGAAAAACTTTTAGGCCACTGAATGAATCGAGAACCTAGAAACATGAACCTAGGGTCATCATAGTATGAATGTCCGCTGAATACTGATGATCTGCTCGATTTATAACAAATGGCTGGAACAAGAAGACACCCTACCCAATCGACCACTTCAGATGACATCGAGCAAGGAAAACAAACACTGTCAGTAGGAATTGAGGCCAGGCTAGAGGCAATGATGATTGAGATGTCTCAGCGAGTACTAGACCAACTGATGAGGGCTTTACAACAAATGATCCCGCAGGCGGCACCACATCTGTAGGTACCTGAACCTATTCCAGTTCCACCACTAGCACCAGTACTGCAAGAACGTCAGAGGAACCAAGAGTAGCAGGAGGATGCGAAATAGATGAAGCTCCTGATTGATCTACAAAAGGTTAACTCTCCATCTTTTGATGGTACCGAGACCTGCATCCAGGCTGACCACTGGTACCAAGAGATAGAAGAACTGTTAAAGGTACTAAAGGTGATAGGCCCACGACGAGTGCACTAGCCACACATCATTTCGAGGGACCAGCTCGAGGAAGGTGGAGAATGATGTAGTTGGACCCCAATATTGAGACTAAAACAATGAGCTAGGAGGAGTTCAAAAAGCCCTTCTACGAAAATTTTTTTCCTGAAGCAACCCTTCGAAAGCTTCAGGATGACTTTGTTAAGCTCAATCAAAGAGATCTAACTATGACAAAATACAAGAGGAAGTTTACAGAGCTAGCCAAGTTCTCTCCAGATATGATCAGGGGGGAAAAGATAAAGGCTATTAGGTTTGCGCAAGGTTTTAAGATTGAGATTCGAAAGGAGTTTATGGCATTGGACCTCCGAACCTACAAGGAGGTAGTTGAATGGGCTCTAATTTTAGAGCAAGAACTCAATTGGGAACAAAGGTTGAGGGAAACGAATAAGCGGCCCGGGAACGAGAAGGACCAACAAGGGGCCCACAAGAAGAATAAGAATGGTAAGGCCCCACAGAGACAGGGACAGAATAAAGAAGAGGTAAGGGAGCAGGCAAAGAGGTTGGGGTTGTTTTACCTATACAGATAGAGGGGCCATCTTGTTAAAGATTGCCCGATTGCAATAGCCCAGACTCCCCAATAGCAGCAACCACAAAATGCTCAGGGAAGAGGTCGTCCTCAAGCCAAACCTCAAAACTCGAATGCCAATCAGGGGTAGAACCAGGGCTGTGGTCAAAAGCAGGCAAGAGTGTTTGCGGTTGAGGCCCAAGCAAACCAGGTCCCTGCAATAGAAGGTATTTTCCTATTATTTAATGTTGTTGTAAGATTGTTATTTGATTCGAGTGCCTCAAAATCCTTTATCTCAGAACAACTAGTTGATAGGTTACAACTTGTGACGAAACCGTTGCTTGTAACTTTGAATGTGTCCACACCAATAGGGACCACTGTGACTTCAAAAAAAATGTGTAGTTGTGATCTAAGGTTTGGGAACAAACTTTGAATAGTTGACCTATGCACCGTACCTTTTTATGGCTATGATGTAATCTTGGGGATGGACTGGTTAAACCAATATCAAGCCTAGATAGATTGTTCTAAGAGATGGGTAACCATAATCCTACCTTCTGGAGAAACCTTCAAAATTAATGGGGATATGAGGAGACTACCGTGGAGTCCAACCCTAGCCCTATTGAACTGCCTAAAGTAGACGAATGAGTACGAGGAACTCGCTGAAGAAGAGCTAATTAACCTAATGGAATACAAGACCTAATCGTGGTCAGTGAATACAAGGATGTGTTCCCAAACGAATTACCTAGACTACCACCAGCTGGGAGTTAGAGTTCAAAATTGAACTTTATCTTGGAACCAAACCTTTAGCCATATCTTCGTATAGAATAGCGTCAGTAGAATTAGTTGAGTTAAAGGCTCAACTAGACAAACTCAAGGAGAAAGGGTTCATCAGGCCAAGTGAATCACCCTGGGGAGCTCCAGTATTATTCGTGAGAAAGAAAGATGGCTCCATGAGACTATGTGTTGATTATTGGAAGCTGAACCAAGCTGCAATGAAGAATTAGTATCGTTTGCCTAGGATTAATGACCTATTTGATCAATTACGATGAATTATTCATTTCTCTAAGATTGATCTTAGGTCGGGCTACCGTCAATTGAGGATTAGGGAGTCAGATATCCACAACACAACTTTTAGAACTAGATATGGACACTTTGAGTTTACTGTTATGCCCTTTGGTTTAACCAATGTCCCAGTGGCTTTCATGGATTTGATGAATCGAGTGTTCAGACAATACCTTGACCAGTTTGTGATGGTATTCATGGATGACATCCTAATCTACTCCAAGTCTAAGGCTGAACATCTAGAACACCTAAGGATCGTGTTGGAGACCCTCAAGAGAAACCAGTTATATGCTAAGTATAGCAAGTGCGAGTTCTGGATGAAGATGGTCAAGTTCATGGGTCATGTTGTATTAGCAGAAGGCAATGCTGTAGACCCAGAAAAGGTAGAAGCAGTCATAAACTAGAAGCAGCCTAAGACCCTGATGAAAATTAGAAGCTTCTTGGGATTGGTTGACTACTACAGAAGGTTCATCCAAGATTTCTCCAAGTTGACAGGACACATGACCAAGTTGACTAGAAAGGGAGTCAAGTTTGAATGGGATGAAAAGTGTGAACAAGCATTCCAAGAACTGAAGAAGAGGTTGATTATGGCCCCTGTGTTAACCATTCCAACATCTGGTGTCACTTACACCCTTTATACTGATGCCTCGCTGAGTGGACTGGGCGCAATCTTAATGCAAGAAAAACAAGCTATTACTTATGCTTCGAGACAACTGAAGGTCCATGAGAGGAATTATCCTACTCACGACCTAGAATTAGCAGCTATAGTGTTTGCCCTGAAGATATGAAGACATTACCTTTATGGTGAAAGGTTAAACCTATTTTCAGATCACAAGAGTTTGAAATATGTTACACACAGAAGGAGTTAACCTCAGGCAACGGAGATGGATGAAGTTTCTTAAAGATTATGATTTTTAATTACATTACCATCCAGGGAAGGGCAACGTAGTGGCCGATGCCTTGAGTAGGAAGTTTCACAAACATGAAGAAGAAAAGGGCCAAATGTACTAGCTGATTGAGGACTTTAGGCTGGGAGTGACCCTTAATGAGGGGGAAGCCTACCTTTACAACATGTCTTGCCAACCAGACCTTATACAACAAATTAGGGAGGAACAAAGACAAGACAAGTGGCCCATTAGATTGACGAAAGGGGTTAAACAAGGTACACATCCTGATTTTAGGATGAACACTGAGAATACCCTACGACTTGGGGAGAGGATCTGTGTACCTTGGAATTGGCAGAGTAAGAAAGTTATCATGGATGAAGCTTATCAAACCAAATATACGATACATCCAGGAGGAGACAAGATGTATCAGAACCTCAAAAAGACTTACTGGTGGAAAGTAATGAAGAGAGACGTGGCTAAGCATGTCTCCAAGTGCTTAATGTGCCAACAAGTTAAAGTAGAACATAGGAAACCCTCTGGAATGTTACAACCACTCCCTATCCCTAAATGGAAATGGGATAACATTACCATAGACTTCGTCCGTGGTTTGCCCAGGAACCAGAAGGGACAAGACACTATTTGGATTATTGTGGATTGTCTCACCAAAGTGGCTCACTTCTTGCCAATTAGATCCACAGAACAAGTCAGTAAGCTGGGAGAACTCTACGTCAAGGAAATAGTGAGGCTTCATGGCGTGCCTAAATCAATTGTGTCTGACAGAGACTCTCGCTTCACTTCACAATTATGGCAGAGTCTACAGAAGGAGTTAGGCATGAAGCTCACCATGTGTACGACATTTTATCCTCAGACTGATGGATAGTCTAAGAGAGTTGTCTAGATTTTAGAGGATATGATGAGGTCTTGCATCCTAGACTTCAAGGGAAACTAGAGCAAGTACTTACATTTGGCAGAGTTTGCCTATAACAATAGTTATTAGACAAGAATTAAGATGGCTCCATTTGAGGCTCTTTATGGAAGACCCTACAGATCGCCTACCTGTTGGGCAGAGCTCAAAGATCACGTGTTGACCTGTCCAGACTTGGTGGAAGAAATGAACAACCAAGTCAAGTTGATACAGAAGAAAATGATCATAGCACAAAGTCGTCAGAAGAGTTATGCTAATAAGGGGAGAAGATCACTAGAGTTCCAAGTTGGGGACAAACTGTTTCTAAGAATCAGTCCTCAGAAGGTATCAAGAGGTTCAGATTCAAAGGGAAGTTGTCTCCTAGGTTTGTCGGACGCTTTGAAATACTTCGAAGGATTGGAAAATGAACTTCTGAGTTGGACCTACCAAACCAGATGACTTCAACTCATAATGTATTCTATGTATCCATGTTGAGAAAGCACGAACCTGACCCCTCTCTCATCATCGATTGGGAGGAAATAACTATCCAAGATGATGCTACTTATGAAGAAACAACAGTTAGAATCCTCGACTACAAGGTACAAAATCTAAGAATGAAGGACATTCCATTGTTGAAAGTGTTGTGAAAACATCACAGGGTGGAAGAAGCCACTTGGGAACTAGAAAGTAAAATAAAGACAAAGTATCCACACCTTTTCAATAGAAATTCATAACTATGTGCAAATTTTGAGGACGAAATTTTTGTAAGGAGTGTAGGTTGTAATACCCCAAAATTCTATGAAATAAGGTGTAATAAATTTTGTCGAAATTTGGGTGAGAATTTGATTATTTGAACAAACTACATAAATTTATCGAATTTATTTAGTATAAGGCAATTGCATCATGTGTTATACATAAATATATTAGAGGCATACCAAAATGATTAAGGAGTGTACGCTTATGGAATAACATATTTATACATATATCATGTGGTCGCATAGTTATATTTATAGGGGTATACAGGAAAGATTAAGGAGTGAATAAGTAGGGAATAACATATTTATGCATGTTTCATGTGTATACCGGTATGATTATGTGGGGTATAAGTGTGGAATAACATATTTATACATAAGGTTGCATTAGATGTATACCGTTAAGACTAAGGAGCGCACAATTAGGTAGGGTATAATCATGGAATAACATAGTTTTACATATATTAGATAGAATAACATAGTTATACAAATATTAGATGGGTAAGGAGCGCACTATTGGGTAGGGTATAATCATAGAATAACATGGTTATACATATCTCATACAAAGGCAAACCGGTGTAGGATTAGGCGGGTATAAGCATGGGATAACATATTTATACATAAACAAGAGGGATACCTAGCTATGGTGCCGAGATTTGGGATGATTCTCTCAAAAACGCCACCCATACTCATAACTAAATTAAAAGATTTTCTAGGGGATCAGATTTAAATATCAGCATGTGATTAGGTGTCTCTCATGCTTTGATATCATACTTCCACTAGCTAGACGTCCAAAGAAAAGAGAAGAAAACATACCTTTTGCCTAAGTAATATGAGCAAACAAAGAAATCGAAGGGGAAAGATATGAGTGAATATTCACTCTCTCAATGGGACGTCCAAGACCATTTTAGAAGGGTTCTAGAAGAATTTCAGTCTCTGAAATTGAATTAGAAACAAAGACTAGCAAGATCACTAGTGGGCCCACAAAAGAGATATACACACATGTCAAAATATGCACACTTACCATGTCCTACCTTTAGTGTTTGGAAACTTGCCCAAATGAGAGTGGTTGCCCATGCTGCCCAAGCTGCCCCAAGACGTCTCCCTTAGACCTTGAGAAACTGTAAATACCCCCTTCATTGTTCACAAATCATTCATTCTAAGAGTAAGTGAAACGCCACTAGTGTGCTCTCTTCTTCTTCTTTCTCTTCCTCTTCTTGACGTCTCATTTTGTGCCTAAGGAAAGGCTTTTAGTTCCAGAGGTTTAGTGATCATTAGAGAGTGGTTTTGTGGAGGTTTAAAGTGACAAAAACATGGGGGAACAGCTATTGGATTTTTGAAAAACGTCTAAGCTAAGGTGGAAGTTGCCCTCTTAAACCTTTTTCGTATTTAAGCTATTAGAATGTCTATTTCGATTGATTTATTTTTCTGAAAATTTTAAATGTTTAGTTTTAGTTTTCTATTCCCATTCATGCAATGTTTCAGATCTGATAAATGTTTAAGATCATACCTATTTTTATGTTCGTTCATGATAATATCATGTTTAGGGATGAGTTCCAAGTTTTGATGTATGATTTTGAATAATGATTGAGTTGTTTTATGAGTTTTTAATTCTAAAATTATTTTCTAGTTTATTGTATGACCTGAAATATTATTATTATTTCTTAAACATGAGATCTAAGATGAGAAAAATAGTGATACAGACCACTATGAGTGTTCTTTTCTTATGATTAGTTCATAAGGTTTTAAGACTTAAGTGTTTGGTTGGTGGGTGAGAATCCCTATGTCCAAACGTCTATTGGAAATGGCTAAGATATGCTATATTCCACTCTAAGGAGGCACCAAATATAGAACATCAAGGGTTGAGCAATCCTTTTGGTTTAAGTTACAACTTACACAATCTCAATGCTTGAAACGCCTAAATTCTTGAAAGTGGTTAAAATATGTATGTGTTAATGTCTTGAATACGAGGATAGTTGTTTAAGATCCACTGAGCTTTGTGCTCACCCTTCCTTTAACATTTTTCAAGAATTTGAACTTGTGAAGAAGAATGTAGGACGCCTCCCTTTTAGTGTCCTTTTATCTTGAAATTTTTTATTTTGGGCATGTTTGCCCACTTATGTCTTTAATTCCGCTGTAAACATTTTTATTTTTATGTACTCTTCTTTATGATTAAATAAGGAGTATGAATTTCCTTTTATCTCTTATAATGTAGCCTTGTACGTTTTTTATGTTAAGGCATGAGATATTGGGATTAGAAAGTCAAGTTTGTATCACTTGTAAAGTAACACCGGCCCGGCCTGTCAACTGGTTAAGTCTATTGTCTAAATGGGTAAGTCCATTAAGTACAATTAAGAATACGGAGGGTCGGGGTGTTCGTAACACCCCAATTTTTGGCCGAACCTCCGTTCACGTTTTACCTCACATGTGGATCGTCGCCCGTTGAAAATCGAGATGCTACTTGAAACTTTTTCTTCTGTCAAAATATTTTTCTTCAAAATTAACTTCATCGTATTTTTGTTCTTAATTCAATATCTGGGTAATTGTTTATCAAAATAAAACATCAAAAAAGGTTCCTCAAATTGTTCACTAGATTAATCAATACAAATCATCGATAATGCAGCAGAAATCCTTAAAATTATTCATTCAAACCAAAAATCATTAAACAAATAAAGTCATTTAAAGATAAAACGGCTAAGTTAAAACCAACGTGATTACATTAAAACAACTCAGTAAAATATATAAAACTTAACCTTCAAGTCACCTATCCTAGACGACCTCCTCATGAGGTATCCAATCAAAGTGCGAGTCTTCTGACGTAGGCTACAGTACTCTAAGTCCATTTATACCTGAAAAATAGAAATGAGAGTAAGCTCGAAAGCTCAATGGATTGATCCTACACATTACATGCATTATACAGACCCCATTCAAAACATTACAAACACTTTCAAACATTAGGCGTTTCAAACATTCATTAGTTTTAGTTGTGATCTAAGACCGGAAGAGGGTTGAGATGTCTCTTGGTAATTCCCTGTGATCCAATCAAATCTCAGAGGTTTCCAATAACCATCTAAAATCAGTCATGTCATCACTATCACAGCCTAAGAAAGAGTACTTATTGCGACGTCGTACCGTCTCCCAAAAACTTCGAGCTGTCACAGTCAGCTCTGGGTGGGAATACCTACGATCCAGCTTGTGGCTCGACAATCTCAAGTGGTGACATATAGGAGATGCCACCTCAATCTGACTCGGGCTTGTCAATCGCACCGGTATGTGGATTCTTAATAGACCATCGTCTTATTTTAGTTTTACAAACAATTTCATTCATGCCAACCATCACACATATCATGGAAAAAAAATCAAATAATGCAGGTTATTCACATGAGTAAATAATGAAATCTAAATGCATAATTTCCTATTAACGCATGCTAGAAATGACGAAGCACAATTTAAATAAATTATCACACCATCAGCCAAGCAAGCCAAACAAGTTCAATCAAGTTTATAACAAAATTCTAATAATCTTAGAACTATTCAACCAAACGCTTTGAATTTTAAATCCGTATAAAACAAATGAGCAAGGAAGTCACGCCCACTTGATTTCGCCGATCTTCGGGGCTTCTTGCTTTTCTTCAAGATCCTCGATACGTTAAAACACATAAATATGAAATTTTACACTTAATAGAATTGCTCTTAAGCTTAATTAATTCCTAAGGTAATTATGGAGTTCAAACGTTACTTTCATCTAATTTAGGGTTATTCTAAAATTCTAATTAAAATAGTTTCTGAGTCTTCTAAATTTTCTTAATTTGAAATTAAACTTTAATTAGATTTTTAATGCCTTAATCTTCATAGTAAAAATAATTTATTAATATCACAATAATTTTTATTACGAACAAAATAAGACTTCTAAATATCAAATGTTTAGTTTCAAGACTTAAAATTCCATTTTCTCCTTATAAAAATTTCAAGGCTTTCAAAAGTTTATTTATTTATTTATTTTTCGTATTTTTAACTAACTAAAATAATTAAATTTTAAAATCTCCAATATTATTCTTCATCTGTGGTATAAAAATTTATTCTTAATTAAATTAAGATTCTAGCCGTAGAATCTTTTAAATTAGGTTTCTAAGATCATTAAATTTTTCTTTCAAATTTTCTAAATTTTTAAAATAAGTTAACTCATTCTAATAATTGATTCTAAACTATCTTTATCTCAAGATAATACGAATAAATAAGTAAAATAATATTAAAATTTTAATACCTTTTATAGAAGAATCCAAAACCAGGTTGATCATCGTCATCTTCGTGCGAACGACGTCCAATGATAAATTCACAAATGCATTGATATAATTTTCGTTCATCATCCAACAGTAGCAGCAAAGCATCCCAACTGCACTCCATCTTCCGATTATCTTCTTTTCCACGAGTTAGCAACCACAACCAATTTCATTTTCTCACCTATCCATCTTAATTGATACATTAATCTCACAAAATCCAATTCACGGGCTCACGACAACCTCAATTTCCAAACCCAAAATTAAGAGTAGCACCCTTCCAAATGAATCCAAAAAAACCCAGAATTTTCTTTCGATCAACATCTCTCTGTTCTAGTTAATATGAAATCAGAAAATCACAATCAATACGCATAGCAGAGATTTGATCAAGTTAATCTATCTTAGGCTGTTCACTATCTTAAATCCCCAAGCAAGATCATCACCACGCATAACTATGTCAAAGAAACAAAACCAAATTTAATTCTTTACCTTCCCTGTTTCAACGACCAGCCAAGACCAGAAAATGAAGAAATCTTTACAGCCATTCTTCTTTCTACTCTTGTCTGAACACGAACCAGAATCTGAAAACTGAAGAATTGATTGATCGTGCTTCTTTGCCTGTACATAGCAGCAGCACGTCATTCAGCATTTCAATTCATCCGAACCAGATTGCACAACCAGATTAGTTCCTCTATTTTTCACTCCTCTTTAAATAACAGTCCAGCATCCTATACCCCCTCACGGTCTAATTCCTACAACCAGCATCTTATTCCCTATTCTCTGCTCATTCCCTGCATGTTCTTCTCCTTCACGATTTGCAGCAACCAGCTGCACCAGCTTCACCAACATCACCACTCTCTGTTTTCCCTTCCTCGGTTGTCTTCTCCTGCCTGCTTGCTGGTGCTACCACCAACCAGAGCTTCTTCCTGGTTCTTACTCATCGTCCAAACAGAGCACCACGCCCTACACATTTCTGGTTCTTCATCTTCATGTCCGGATTGCAGCAGCCGCACGACTCCCATCTTCTTCTTGTTCGTCGTTCCACCAGCCCACGGCAACAACACCTTCCTTTCTTCATTCCTCAGCTAGCAACATGAGCAGCAGCAGCGTGTAGCATCAGCAGCAGCAGCAGACTACAATGGCAGCAACAGCTGCCCTTCTTCATTCGTTCATTTCTGCCCTTGCTGCAACACTTTCTTTCTTGCTCTGTTTCCCCTCTGTTCGTTGCCTCTTGGTTCTTCTTCAACATAGCAGTAGCAGCAGCACGACAGCAACAGAGCATCTTGCTCTGCTTTCGGTTCCTCCACCTCATCATGCCCGGCTCCCATCTAGCTATCATCTTATTTATCTTCGTTCAGTGGTAGTAGCAGCACCGGCAGCCGCATCTTCCCTGTTTCCTTTCCTTCTCGCAGCAGCAGCTATACACACACATGGCCAACATAACGGTCTCGTTCTCCCCTTCCTCTGTTTGTCACACCAGCCAACACCGTCTCCATTCATTCTATTCGAACAACAGCAACAACCCCAAGCAGCAGTAGCCTTCACTTATCCCTCTTCTTTGCTGTTGGGTTGGTCCCCATGATAAGCTCCTCTGTTTTCTTTTTCCTTTGCTCAAGCAGCAACCAACACTTCTTCATTTCGTCTCCCTTTAATTTATGTCCTCTTTGCTTGAACACGACTCTCTCTTCTTCTTCCAGTTAATCACGCCACAACTTCTCCTTCAATACCTTGCTAACCGGAAAATTCGAGATCCCTTCTCCTTCGGCTAGCTTCTTTGACAACACCTCCTTCTCCACCGCCCATTGATCTTTGTCACACACACCACTCGTTTATATGTATGTAAATGTATGTTTTATTTTATAGATTTGTTTGTTTTATCATTTTTTTTTATTTTTTTTATTTTTTTTTTCTATCATGTAAATGGGTATATATCTATATAAAACCTTATGATAAATTTACAATGATATATATTTTTATCTCTTTTCTATATACATATACACATATATATATATATATATGTGTGTGTGTGTGTGTGTTACCATCTAAATTAATGTATGAACCTTATGATAAATGTATATGTGTTACCATGTTGTTATTATTATTGTTATTACTTTAATTTTTTTTTCTACACCAATCATAATAAACATCAATTAATTATTTCAACTATTTATATATATCTATAAAACATAAAATATAGTTTTATCATACTATTATTATTATTATTATTATTATTATTATTACTATTTTTCGATCAACTAGTATATTTCATTTTCGCATCACTCGCGCCTTCGCGCGAATGCGAGTGAGCTATGAAATAATTTATTTACTCCTAAGCAGATTCTACCTCTGTAGTAAAATTGTACATGATTCTAATTAATTTGTTATTTTTCATCCTATGTTTACTTATGACGTAGCACGACTACGAAGTTATGGGTGTTACAGTGTTATAGCCGTTTTGAATGTGACTTGAATTGTTAATATTCTGGGATCTAAACCCTTATAAAACATATAAGAAAGAACCTCGGATCAATGGGGTAATAGGGTAATTAGGGACTTAGAAATCATAGAAAAACTTGAATATTGAAATATCTGTTACATAACAGAGAATGTAGGAGACCAATTAACTGACCAAAAATTGGTATTTTGGACTAAACATTAGTGGAGACATCACTTGATATGTCAAAAACATGCGTACCAAATTTCATCCTTATTTGGGTTGGCTAAGGAGGTCAATTGATGCACAATGTGACTACTTGTCACATGAGAAATGAGAATTTACAATTCCTGTTATTACACTTGGAAACCATATTAGATAAAGTCCAAAAATTGTAAACTAAAATTTTGAAAAATATTTAAGGGGTGCAGATGAAATCTGGAAAGTTTCGTGCAAACCCGATGCATGGATTGATATCAGACAAATTGACAAATTTACTGCACAGAAATTGAGAGCAAAGAGCTTGAAATTTGTCTAAGTATTGAAATTGAGGATTTTGACCTAATTTGCCTAATTTTGACTTCATTTGACCTAATTTGACTAAAATTGACCAATTATGACCAAAATTGATCATGTTGACTAATTTTAACCAAGTTTGATTAGTTGACCAAGTTTGATCGATTGACCGAGTTTGACCAAATTTAATTTGGGTTGATCAAAACCGATTAGGGATAGTAGAACACAGGGTAAGCCACATTTCTAAATAGAACTGAAATTAATTTTAAATAATGCATATTCGAGTGTATACTACGAGCCTGGACTGAGTGTTGCCTAGACATCGATGTGCAAGACCCAAAATGAGTAATTTAATTCAAGTGTTTACCATAACTTGTATTCTTTGCATAAAATATGTGTGAAATGACATAGTTTAAATGGTTTCATGTGATTAAGATACATCAAATTAGTTTTGAAATATGTAGATGTACATGGAAAATGAGACCATAGGCTTGATGACTGAGCACAGGATTATGGTACACAACGTAATTAAGATTAGACTCGAGGTTCGAGTGCAGGGTTAGGGCATATGATCAATGCGCCTAGCTTTTGACCCTCTCGAGTGATGACATTTGAGAACCGAGCATGAGGTTAGGATATTCGAGGAATTCTTATAACTTATAACCTGTTTGAGTAGCTGGTACGCTCGATCTATGACCCGCTCGAGCGATGACCATAGGGTTGCGTTTGTTGACTTGAGACCCTGGCCTAGATATAGTTTTAACTAGCATGTATTTAATATGTTCTTATATGACTATTGCATCGCTTGTAACTACTTTTATACGATGTCATGCATTCAGGCACTATATCATTTTATTGTTCATCCATACATGCACTGTTTTGGAATGTTGGTTATTAGTAACATGTTAATTTTACTACTTATTGAGCCACGTTGATTTTTAAGCTCATTACTCTACTAACATTTCAGGTTCCTTAGCAGTTAACAAAGGGAAAGGCGTGATGATTGCTTAGTCTCCTAACGATTTTTTTTCCTTTTCTTGGTCTTGTTGGTCATTTTTGTGTATGTATTTATGGTCAACTACGTATTCTTGAACGAGACAATATGTAATACAATGATCACGCATTGTATTGTTTGCTTACTTTTGCACTTAAAATTTTAAATTATTTTGATAATACTAGTTATTGCAATTAGAAAGACTTAACAGTAATTAGGCGAAATCGACTCGATAAGTGGATTCGTTAGGTTACTATGCCAGTCAGACCGCCCTTCTACCTAAAGAAGGGGTTCCAACATGATATTTATAAGAATATGTTATACCCACATTTCAAGTTTGACCTTATAGCTCAAGATCAGTTCTACGCACCAATTAAATTATGTCTAGTCATTGATTAATTAACGTATAATTTAAGACAATTAATACAATATTACATAAAAAAAATTCTGTGCATACACTATAAATATATATATAATATTTAGATATCCCTATAACATTTTATTAATTTATAGTTTAAAAAAAACACATTATGATCTATATGTTCCATAGACCAAATTATAAATAAACTTTGATAGACTTAAGGTAGACTTAAGCTAACTTAATTTCCTAAACAACTCTACAATCTAAAATTGACGTGTATTTTCCTACGGCGCCGTATATACCTAAAATATTTATTCATTATTGCTTATGGCATGCAGCAAAGATTAAATATATTATGATTATATTATATATCGTTCACAATGTCGAGTATGAGAATTTTTTTTTTTTTAAAATTTTTTTTCTGATGAGCCATGTGCGTAAGGCAGTTGCTTCAGTTTTCTATTTTATAAAATCTTACATGAGATTTTTTTTCTTTTTTTGATGAGCCATGTGCGTAAGGCAGTTGCTTCAGTTTTCTATTTTATAAAATACTATATGATAAAATATGATATAATAAGATAAATAATGTGAAGACAACTGTACGTACCTAATTAATTAATTAGGTGAGGTGACTGTTTGCATTTAATCAAACCCTTTTTCTTAAAGTTAAAATTTTATTTGTTTTTTATTTTTTTCTCTTACAAATAATTAAAAGACCTAGTTAATTGGTAGTTCGTACAAATATGTTCATTAGAATTTTTTTTTTTATCTATTAAAATATTTGACTTCTTCTAACTCATCTCATGAAGATTAAAATTGTTTGATGTATTTGATTTTCCTGAGCAGGTATAGAAGAATAAACCTTTTTTTATCGGGCAGAAAAAAAAAATCAAGTAAAATATATGTATAATACAAAAAAAGTTATTGATGTTTATTACAAAAAATAAGGCTTCATAGAAAATAAGAGTGAAGTAGTTAAATTATTTAGTAGAGTGGATTTAGTCTATCTTCTTTATGCATAACTGCTTGTGCACTTTTTATATCTATTATCTTATCTTATGTTTGTTCTTTGAAAAAAAATCAATGATTAAATTAGTTATGATAAATTGGTAATTTTTTTAAAATTAAGTTTTATTATTATTTAAATTAAAATCACAATTCTTTACACATTCTCCTTTAATGTGTGACCATTAAACTAACTTACAATTACTCATCCCTTTCTCCTTTGCAATTAACTTAACCAACCATTATTTAGTTGAAAAATTATTAATGTATAAAAGCATATTTTGAATTAAAATTCAATAGTTAAGCCACC
>JAJIYU010005525.1:0-22200 GCA_030144865.1 Tinospora cordifolia
TTTTATATTTTGAAAGTTTTATAATGTCTTTAAGCTCGTCAAAACAAATAAACTGAATTTAAATTTTAAAAGAAGAAAACTCATGACCTATATATATATATATATATATATCCTTCTACTGACTAGACTCTTTAGCGTTCTCTACCTTACTACATTCCTTTTTTTATTCATTCTTTACAAGTCAAAAGTCATTTTAGTATCTAAACACACACATATATATATATATGTGTGTGTGTGTGTGTGTGTGTGTGTGTGTGTGTGTGTGTGTGTGTGTGTGTGTGTATGTATGTATATATATGTTTTCTAAAAGAAGATTTTATATAGAATATTGGTGATTTATGCAACAAATAAAACAAAACTTTTGGGTTTCAAACTTAGTTTTTTAAATCATAATCTATTGGTTTGGAATGAGTTTAAGGTATAGAAAAAAATAAAAATGAAATGTGAGATTTTTATCAAATAAACGTTGAAATATGTCGTTAATTGATTCTTTTGAATTTTTCGAACTCTTCTAATTAATTCTAATTTTCAAAAGTTGAAGTTGGAGGCAAAGTCAAATTTTTGTTCTTTGTTCTAAAGTAATAGATATTTTTATGTGTTATAAGCATTTTTGTCTTTATTTATTTCATATTATATCTCAAAATTATTTTTTTTTGCACTGTTATTCTTTTTTCTAAATGTTATTAAGTTAGATTATTTAATCATTTCAACTCTAAAGTCACTTAATTTATTAATTTTAACCTAAAGTGAGTGACGTAATATTTTTTTTAAAAAATTATTAATTTAGATTATTTTTTAACATAAGGCACTTACGTTAATTTTGTAATAAATATTATTAATTTAATTTATTTAATCACACTAACTCTAATTACTTTAAGTATGTTTAATCACTAAAAAATATTTTATTTATTTTAGTAATGTATTATTTTTTTGATGTTTTATTATAAAATTCTTAGACTTGCCTAGGGTACTTCATTCAATGTGTGACTCCACTTGTCTATGACAAATGTATCAAATTCCCAGCTAGTCTTTGATACAGCCACTTATCCACAGTTTTATCTTCAGTTGTATCTCCCAACTTATGATTTTGTTCTGTTGGCATCTCTTTTAGTCTACAATTGTCTTGCTTTCTTTTTTTGGGTTTATTGTCTTCCTTGTTCGCACGCTGCTTCTAGCTAGCCATTTATCTCCTAGGATAGTAAGTATGGTCGTGTAATGAATGTTATATGTTGGTTGTATGAATTGGCTTGATTGGTTGGCATTCTAAGTACCCTTGGTACTTGAAACTTGCCATTATTGTGCTGAGTTTATTTCATTAATGTAACATATATGATTTTTCCTCTCAAAAATTTTTAAAAATAATAAATATATAAATAATAAAAATAAAGAATAAACTCTTTTTGTAATTTGGCTTTGAGACCATATCTTTATTTTTGACCATTACCAATGACAATAATTAAGATCATTAACATGTACGTGCAGTAATTCCTACCTGGTGCAGCGTTCTTAAGAGAATGTAATCCCCTTGACTTTATTCATGCTCAATTGCTAACATCATCTTTACAAACCTCCCAAACCATGCTCTTGGAGAGTTCTTCAAATGATACAACACCTTTAATTTACATGCCATATTATTTTCATGGAAACTGAATCTTGGGAAACTTCCATGTAAAATATCTTCTTTCAGATTTTGCATGCAAGAATGCATTTTTCACATCCATTTGTTTGTGAAGTCCAGTCCAAATTAGTTGCTAGAGATAATAATACTTCAGCATATTCAGTTTTGTCACTAGTCAAAGGTTCATGGTAATCAACACTAAAGTAAACCCTCACCTACTAATCTCACCTTATACCACTCAAGGGCCCATTTGTTATATAATTCGCTGGGGGAAAAAAAAAGGCCATCTACATCTCATGGGTTTCTTGCCATTTGAGTAACTCTACTATCTCACTTAGTTTTGTTCATTTCAAGTGCACCCATTCCTACCTGCATAGCATCTTTATCTTCTCTACTACCTTGATAGCCTCAACTAATCTTTTGGGGAACGATTATAGAGATGAGGTGATCGGTGAAGCTGACAGTCTTTCAAGGGTCATAAAATGAAAAAGTGAGTGTTGTGTCCTTTTCTGGATGCCTTTTTTAATTGCAATGTGTAAGTTCAGCTTGTGTTCATAAAATGTAATGAAAACAGAATATTTTAGCTCACAATTTGTTCCGTCTATACGTGTTGGTTTAGATAGTTGGACTAGCTTCACATCACCTTGGCACTACGCTTCTCGAATAAACCTGCAATGACTTTGTGAATGTATTCGTATCTGATCTCTTCTATATTAGTTATAGTCTTATAGATTGGGAATGTTAAACCACCAGTACTTATTGATGAAGAAGCTCCAAAATTGGTGGAAGTTCCTCATGTCAATCCCTATCCAAAATTTTGACCTAGAGTTTCTAGAGCCATAAATTGGGGAATCCCATATCCTCATGTCATACCCTATCCAAATTTTGACCTAGAGTTTCTAGAGCCATATATTGGGGAATCTCTTATTAGATCTATTCTTGACTCGTCTAATTTTAAAATGGGTCAACCCTCTACAGATAACCTCTAATTGGTAATCCATACTCATGTTGATATGGTAGGTTGGTTCCCATTGACTCTGTGCAAACCCTCTTCCATCCTCTTTTATTTCATCCCTCTTGCTCTCCTATAGAAGTTATGGCTCAAATTTTGGCCAATCTTTTCAGATCACGTGGGTTGTGCTTGGAGTACATGAACCTTATCACTACCTCATATGGGCATATCATAACATGGTACATGAAATTGTCATTCTCTCTAGAGTTTTGTCACACAATTACCTACTTAGAAGAGCCTTGTAACATTGGTGGGCTATTCTTGTGTGGTTGCATTATGATGGTGTTCCTAAACTATTTTGGTCATGAGAACTACTTGGAACATCATTGTGAGCATGAACTAGTTCCCTAGGTGGATGGCACACATAGCAACAATGTATTGGACTTGAGAGACAGTGAATGCAAGAAGCTAAGTAGATTAAGAGTAAGTTTCTCCCCACAAAAAGAGAGGAGTGATGTAATAGCGGTGGTAGTTTTTAGGCAATCCTTTTGTTGGTGTTGTTGTGTAAGCAAGGAGGAGAGATTTTATTTATTTATTTTTTGAAAGAAATAAAAAGGTGATGTATACATTGATGAGTGAAAATGGTATAATGGTATACAAATTATTTGTACGATGCTACACCATATATTACAACTTGAGAACTTGAGAAGCCTCAAATTGTTAACAAATTTCTACCATCCCCACTCCAATCTTAAAAAAGATGGCCCGTTGACAATCTACAAATACTAATAAAGGATGGAAAAGAATGGGGCTCATCCCATACCTCATTTGTAGACTTAGCACAATTAAAAAATCCTAGCATTTGTGATGACTCTCTCTCCTAAAACCAAGAAGAGGTGGTTGCTTGGGCTAGCACTCGCATTCTAAGTTCTAGTATTCTTCTTCGGTGGTCCTAATCAAATTCAAGCTTTGCTTTCTCACAAACACCGTCTAGTTGACTCTTAGAGGAATTTTTTGGTCCTCCTCAGTCATCCAAATCCACTTGTTGGAGACATTGAAGAGGTGAAGCTTTACGACACAATCATCTTGATAAATATCCAGGAATGTTGAAAGAAACTTCGATCGGAGGACCTCAGACTTACATTGTGCCCATGTCCATTTATTTGTTATTGACAGTCTCCTCAACCTTATTTGTAGGCATCCCCATTGTTGAGTGATACTTCAAACATTTGCACACCCCATTTTCTAGGACAAATGCCTTCAGCTTCGAGCCAGCTTTGTCTGCATGCAATCTCCATGCCGTTCCACCAGCATGCTAATCTTTAATGTTATATCTGCCTAGAATGCTACCCCCTTCTCCATTGAGACTCAACTAGCCTCAATGGTGTCTCTGCAATATAGCAAAGCTTGAGCCACATCCAATATATTGAGATTGATATCCCTTCCCACCAAAGGTTTAAGCCACTAAGCTGTTTTGCGATCTCTTCTTAGTATTTTTTATTGGAGAGACTTTTGACTTAAAAAGTTGAGCTCTATGAGGTTCACTCCAAGGGCAAACATATTTCATTAAAATTCCAGAAATAGAGATGAGATATCTCCATACATTTCTTTACACCCTTTTCCCTTCACGCAAACAATCACATCATTCTGTACAAAACTTTTACAATATAACTCTTTCGTGGCATGGATAATATTTTGTCAGTTTTTAACCCACTCTCCAGAGGTGTAACATTTCCCTAATTTTGTTGAAGAGACACAAGTTGCACACGACAATGCTGATGTCCCCCCAACTTGTTCATTCTCTCTTTCCTTATCTTCAAAAATTCTTTTGTTCCTTTCTTCCCAAACAACATAGTAAACAACAAAGAGAACACACTTCCAATATTCTCTCATTGTGGTGTTGATATTGTGCAAGAATTCAAAAAACTGACCCTGAGCCATAGCATCCACTTTCCTGTGCTTTTCCTTCCATCTCCTCCATTTTCGGTTGATGAATGAGTGACTTCTAAAGATGTGCCTAACCTCCTCACTTGCCTTCTTGAACAGACAATGCCAATAGGGTGGGAGGACTTTATTTGGATTTTTCTTTTGTATCATGTCTGCACTATTGAGGTTCTTCTGGTCAATTAACCATGTCAGCATCGTAGCCTTTGCTGGGATTTTTGATGCCCAGATGAATTTTTTTTTTTTCTTTTGTATTGATTCCCTCTTCCCTTGATAAGTCCTCATTATGAACCTCTGGAAGTATATTCTTGAATATTCTCTAAATGTTTTCCCCATCTATATCATACTGTATGGTCTTTGGGAGAGTCTCACTTCCTTCAATATTTGTAACAAGACTATTATTTCCTGCTCTTTTTCACAGTTCAATTTTCTTTTAAGCTTAAGGTCCCATCCCATCTTCTATTGTTCCTTTCTCTCTGTCTCTTCTCTAAAAGCCACTATCTTTACCTAATGTGATCTTGACAGTCTGTATATCCTTTGAAGTTGTTCTCGGAAGTAGGTGGATGCACATGACTGTTCCTCCCATAGTTTTATCTCTCTTATTTCCCAGTTTACATCTTATCTGTTGTTGTAACTTGTGAGCAATTGCATGATTAAATTTCCAAGGGCCCGGTATGTTGTTTTTAAGATTGATGCCTATTCCCTGGCCCACATCTTGCCCTCCATGAATGCTCCTTATGAATGTACTCCAAAGCTTGTATTTCTCCTTATACATTTTCTAGAATCACTTTCCAGTCAATCCTATATTCCTTGCCTTTTATTTCCCTCCTAGTCCCCTCTTTGCAACAATTCTTTTCACTTGGACCACTTCACTAAATTATTTGTTCTATTCTCTTCCTCTTTCCAGAAGAAATCCCTCAACATTCTTTTAACTGCTTCAGCCACCTTTCTAGGATTTGCTAAGAATAGAGAGGAAATATATAGGGATGGTGTCCTAAACTGATTTTAGAAACAACAATCTTTCTCACCTTGAAAAAACAATTCTTCCTTCATCCTTCTATCCTTCTCCATATGGTTTGCAACGTTGTTTCCCAGAAAGAATGTTTATTAGGGTTGCCCCCCAATGGTAGGGTCAATCACTTCGATGGCCATTCACTATTGTAACCTCATCCCTTGTGTAGCCTCTTCTACCTTCTCGCTTGTAACATTAGCCCCTGCTACCTGGTTTTTGTCCATATTTATTGTTAGCCCTGATATTCTGCAAAAAGAACTATAAGATTTTCATGAAGGCCATCCAATTGTTATTTTTACTGTCAAGAAACAGTAGACAATCATCTGCAAATTGGATATGAAAGATCTAAACTTGCTCCTTTCCTACTGTGAAACCTTCAATCACTCCCTTTTGGTTTGTTTTCCTAAGCAAGATGTTCAATGTACAAGCCTCCTAGGTGTAGAGGAATGGGGACAGAGGGTCCCATTGGCTCAACCCCCTATTGCTATTTATTTTACTTTTTGGTCTCCCATTTATTTTAATTGAGTATTTGGCCATACTCAAACACTTCTTTATCCATTTCCTCCATTTTTCTCCATCATCTCTTTGAAAAAGTCTGAGCTAACTAAGTCTTAAGACTTGGAAACGTCCACCTTTAGTAAGAAGCCCTTCCTCTTTGTTCGTAGTGTTCCACCACTTCATTTGCTAGTAAAATTGCTTTCATTATCTGCCTCTGCTTCACAAATGCCAACTGTATTTCATCCACTATCTGATGAAGAACCCATCTCAATATATTAGCTAAGATCTTAGAAATAATTTTGTACGTACTTGTAGTAATACTGATAGGCTTAAAGTCTTCTACCTTCAATGAACTTGTACATTTCATTCATAACCTTGTTTTTTTTTTTTTTTTTTGAAAATAAACATATTATATTAATTTGGAGGAGCTGTCCAATGACAAAAGGATACAACTGCAGAAAAAGAAGGCCCTACACAACCCAAGAGCCATGCTATCTTGAATACAAAATAGACGCCCACTGTGTCACCCACTCACTGAAAGAGTATCCTAAACCTAACTTGCTAGAGGAAACCCACGTTGCAAACAGAATGTGGGATCTCTCTGCTATTTTAATTACATTAATATCTGAATTCTTAAAAATACAACCATTCCTCGCCTCCCACACAGCAGCCCAAATAGCAAAAATGATCATCAACCAGTAGCTTCACAGGTGATCCAACCTATCTGCCGTCCATGCATGCACATTCGTACTATCAGGGGGGCGAGGCATCACTGATAATTCCTGCTGCCAGTGTCTCCAAACTGTCGTTAAAACCTTGCAGTCCCCAAAAATGTGATGGGCATCATCCTCAGCGGCCCTGCAAAGACAGCAGGAGGAAGGAGATAAGTAATAAGAAGGGAGTTTCTTCTGAATCTGTGCAATGCAATTGAGTTTTCCTTGCATAATCAGCCAAGCCAAGATTTTGTATTTTGTCGGCATCTTGACTTTCCAAATTGAGGCCAAATGAGCCTCGGTGGTCCGCATATCCTCTGCTAAGAAAGCACTGTAACAAGAGCAAGTAGTAAAAGACCCAAACTTGTCCTTGGTCCACTTCCACGTATCAAGATGATCACTGAGACGCACAGATTGAAGGCTGGAAAGAAGATTAGCCAAATCCTCTATTTCCTCATCCTTGAGGTGCCTTCGAAAATCCAGATTCCACTCCCCACTACTGATGTTAGCCTCGGAACACCTCCACATTTGAGACAAGTAAGCCGCTGAATGTTGAGAAATTCTGTACAGTCTTGGAAATTCTTCTTTAAAAGGGAGAGTGGTACACCACGCGTCCTCCCAAAATCTGATGCTCTTCCCATCTCCAACCCTCCATTGAGTGTGAGAACTAAACTTGGCATAAAGAGAATGTATAAATTTCCATGGGGATCTGTATGTCACCTTAGTATTGACACCTGCGATCATTTCGTTCTGGGAGCATTCGTGTATGCTGGCAATGATTTTTCTCCACAGCTGATTATGCTCCTTGGAAAATCTCCAAAGCCATTTAGAAGCAAGAGCATTGTTCCTTGTCATAAGGTGGGCTACTCCCAGGCCCCCATCCTCCTTGGGCTTGCAAACCAACTGCCATTTGACAAGCATTTGAGCCTTCTCAGCCCCTTCGGCCTTCCAAAAGAATCGCCCGATGTTCTTATCGATCTCTTGCTGGACCATTGATGGCATCTGAAAAATTGACATGTAGTACATCGGAAGAGCCTCTAGGACTGCTTTGATCAGTAATAATCGACCGCCTCTTGAAAGGTAACTGCATTTCCAACCTTCAATCCTTTTGTTAACAGTGTGTAGAACCGGCTCCCAAAATGAGATCTGCCTTGGATTTCCCCCCAAAGGCAGACCTAAATACTTCATAGGCCAAATGGCGACAGGAATGCCTAGCATTTTGTGAGCAAGAATCATATCTGCCTCCTTAATATTAACACTTTCCATCTGGCTTTTGTAGAAGTTGATACGTAGACCAGAAACCAGAGAGAAACTTTCAAGGGCTCGTAGTAGCATTTCCCAGGTTTTCGGACTGTTATCCAAGAAGAAGAGGGCATCATCTGCGTAGAATAGATGGGAGAGATAGATCTTTTGCTGGCCTACCTCAAATCCTTGAAAACCGAATTGCCTAACTCTTTTCAGGATGCCATGAAGGCTGTCAGCTACAAGAATGTACAGGAAAGGGGAGAGGGGACATCCTTGTCTGAGGCATCTCTCTGCAATGATCTTCGCCTTCGACTATCCATTAATGAAAATGGAATACGAGATTTTAGAGATGCATCCGTATATCCACTTACACCACCTTTCTCCGAAACCTTTCCTCTTCAAAACATAGATGAGATACTTCCATCTGACCGAGTCATAGGCCTTGGAGAAATCAATTTTCACCACCAACCCTTCTTTTTTCCGAACTCTGTAATCCTCCACTGCCTCATTGGCCGTCAAAATGGCATCAAAAATGTGTCTTTGATTGACAAAACCCAGCTGGTTTTCTGGTACTGTAACTTGAATCACCTCCCTTAGCCTCCTTGCTAGAATTCGGGTAATGATTTTATAGAGGCTAATGACCAGACTGATGGGCCTGTAGTCTTCCATCTTCTCCGGACAGGCCCTTTTTGGAATTAATTGGATATATGTTTCATTAACGCATTTGTTGACAATTCCTGTAGAGTGGAATTCTTGCAACGTTTGTATGATTTCTGTCTTCAAAAGATCCCAGTTCTTTTGATAGAAAAGCATGGTAAAGCCATCTGGGCCGGGGGCTTTTTCTCCTTCACTTCCTCCTCCTCGAACGGTTTCTCCAGCCACACTCTCTGGCCCTCTGTTATGGGATTCCAATCTATCCCATCTATAGCCCACTTGGCTCTGTTACCGTCAACAAAAATTTTATTATAGTAAGAGATGATATGGTGTTGGATATCTCTCTCCTCTTCCAACAACACTCCATTTTCATCCTTAATGCTAGAAATAAAAGCCCTTTCCCTTCGAATTGTGAGAAGTCTGTGAAAGAATCTCGAGTTAGTGTCCCCTTCCCTTGCCCACTTCACTCTAGCTTTCTGCCTAGCCTTCCTTTCAACTCTATTTTCAATGGTGTTAATCTTCTGGATAATTTCAGCCCTTAAGGTCTTATCCCCCTGCTGAGTAAATCCTCGCTCTGCACTGCGATCTATCTCCTGAATGCTTTGATGCAACTCCTTCATCATTTGATCTTATTCGGTTCTGAAGTTTCTGCTCCAAGTTCTTAATTCTAACTTCAGCTGCTTTAATTTCTGCATGAATCTATAACCCTTCCATTTCCCTTCTGTCGATTTGTGCCACCAGCCTCTTAAGTTGCTGCAGAAATCCTTCCTTTCCATCCAAGTATGCTCGAATCTGAAGGGAATTGGACCCCATCTCCTGGATTGTGTATCCAACTGGATAGGCCAGTGGTCTGAAGTATGTCTATGAAGTGTGCCTGCTGTTTGGAAAGAGACAATCCCAATCAGCGTTAACCAAGAATCTGTCCAATCTTGAAAGAGAAGGGAGATCCCGGTTGTTGGTCCAAGTGAATCTAGCATTCAGCAAGTCGACGTCTCTCAGATGGAGTTCATTAATAAGATCATCAAACTGTTTCATACTGTGAGACAAGGACCTTCCATGATTCTTTTCCTCCATGCACCTTGTGGCGTTGAAATCCCCTCCTATGCACCAAGGCCCGGAAAGCAATTCCGAAAGAGCCGCCAACTCATCCCAGAAGAAGACTTTGTCCTTGGCTGAACAGGGGCCATAAACTGCGGTGAACCACCAACTGCAGCTATCGGATGTCGAATTTGGATCGTGAGAGAATGACTGCCGATGAATTGATCTATGACAGTGATGAATCTGGTGTCCCAAGCGACTAAGATACTCCCTGCTGAGCCTTCGGCGGGAATGTGGGTCCATTTGCAGAACCTTTTCTTCCACGCAAGGCCTATAACCTCTGGGGAGATGAGACCTCGTTTTGTTTCCTGGATAGAAATTATGTGAGGAGCAGCTGAGCGAATTACTTTCCTGATCATACCACATTTTTGACTGGAACCCAGCCCCCTGATATTCCAAGAAATGATCTTCATCAAGGCCACACAACCCCAGACCTGCCTGATCCATTACTCCGTGTCTTCTAACCGAAGGAATTGGATGTCTATCTCCTTCAGGAATCGGGCCACTCTGTTTGATTCGGATGTTTCATTCCTTTCCTGGTTTGTCTTGCCGAGTTCAACTTTGTAGGAACATTCACCCACTTCTCGAACTCTAACCCTTTCATCCTTCTCCTTCTGTCTTATTGGGCTTGCTGAAGGGTCACCTGCAACGTTAGTAGGAGATGGGAATCGTATAATTGAACATACCTTTGGATTCCAGTGCCTCTCTCCAGTGCTTGATGTGTGCAGGTTTGCTCCTTCCTCTTCAAACTCCCTGCCTAGCCACTCGGGGTGACGAATGGAGTCTCCAGAACGTATTCTTCAAAGTCAGAGGGGTAGATAATGGGTTCTTTTCTTCTCCTTTGGGTCTCGGCTGGACTCATTAATTCAACCCAAATATTTGCTTCCTTGTCTTAGCTGGCCTGTCTTCTCGAGTATGTTTTGAGGCCCGGCCTTGCTGAAGTCTTTGATGGGCTTCTTCCTTCTGCTGGTGTCAGTTTCTCTTTTGTGGGCCCCTCCTTTGAGATCGGGCCCTGGTCCTTCGGCCCAGTCCTTTCATTTTCGGACTTTTCGTCTCAGCTCGTATCTTTTTGTTGGTCCAAGTCGGAATCCTGGATCTCAATGTGGTTCGGGTAACCTGGTGGTCCGCCCTGATCCGAGACCCACGATTCGCAGTTCCTCCTCACGTCATCTCTGCTCTGCGTCGACTGCCTCAGCCTCAGTCTGATGGATCGGCACCAAACTTCACCCACCGCCCTGTGACGTTTGACTTTCGAACGATGATCATGATGCTTGTCAGGTTGAAGTGACTCGTCATCAGCCTTGTCCTTTGCTGTCCGCTTCTGCTTCTCCGGTCGCCACCGCTTCTCCGTCCCCGACGATTCTCCCCTTGCCTTCAGCTTTCGAGCTTTCTCTCTTCTTCTCCCTCTTTCTATCGTTTTCTCTTGCTTCTTCCACCTCCGGGCACCACTTCTTCTGAAGATCGTGTAGCCGCATCACGGTGACACCGTCGTCGTCATAGATTTCCAGTTCAGCCGGTAGGAAACCAGTTCGAGAGCCCCTCACTTTGATGAAAGCCAGTTCCTTTGATCTATTGTTGAGAGTGACTTCCGCTACATCGAGGAGACCTCCGCACTCCTCAGCTACTTGCTCAATGAAGTTGATACCCCATTTTTCTGCAGGGATACCTTCAATACCGATCCAGCTATCTCTACATGCGATTTGACGCCGTTCCCATAACTCAAAATCGTTCCATTCTTCAGTGATCAACTCCGTCCTAAACGAAGGTTGAGGAGGGCCCTGAAGTCTGGTCGTTTCGTCCTCGTTCTAGGTGTGAATCAGAGCCCTGGCTGCATCCACCACCGTCATATGAATGTCTCTGCCCAGAACCTCAGCCAGCTCCTCTTCAACTTCTTCCCAGCTGTAGCTGTCCGTGATTCTTGTGACCTTGAACTTTCTGGACCTGATATCCGGTTTTTGTCTTGTAAACCTTGTTGTCTCCATGTCACTTCGGTTGTCTCTGGGACCCTCTTGTGCTCTTCGTTTCTTATCAGTGAGAATCGACTCTTGAAGCATGGCGGTGTGACTTTGGAGCCTGTGCAGTTTTGTCTTCTCCAGGAGACTGTTCACTTGACGAGTGTTACTTTTTTTTCTCCTGTTTAATGTCGTCTAGTGCATGGATAAGCATATACCACGTATCGCACTTCGTATCTTCTGGAATGAGAATATTCTGAAAAGCTCCCCTGTGTAGCTTAGCGAGCTTCATAAAGCTTCCCCTTATATTAGAATAAGTCTCAATGAATAAAGTGTAGTTGTCTCCTCGTCTGGATTCCTTAAATGCATTGTTTCTCGCTGCCTTTATTGCCAATGACGCCTTATTGGTCAGCCAATCCAGGTCGCATTTGCTCATTGACAGCGCGTAAGTTGAAGTTCTGGTCCTCTCCTGAATAATGATCTCTTCTCCATATCTGGACCCCTCAACTTTGAAATTCTTGAATCTTGAGTCAAAGCTGTGGACTATCCAGCTTTTTTGATCTCCCTTGATCGTCTTCTCAAGATTCCTGCTTCTTCCTTCTTCATCGCGCTTCCTACGTGCCACCTCTATCCATTGATCCTCTTCTTCCTCCTTTCCAATGAGAGTGTTTTTGTATGTGCCCAGTTTAGCGTTTTTGTATGTGCCCAGTTTAACGTTCCGGCTAATGTTCCGACTCCCCATGCTCCTTACACTTGTATGATCCTATTAAGAAGAGATAACCTTGTTGATTATCTCTTCTTTTTAAAACCGCCTACACACCTTCTGGACATTCTCCTTTATTATCTTCTAGTTCTCCTGGTAAAACTTCATTGTATAGCTACCAACCCCTGGTGCCTTGTCACCAACACTATCAAAAACTGCTTTCCTTCTATCTTCTTCCTCCAAAGACCTTTCCAAGCATTCCTGTTTACCCATGATATTGCCTCCAATCCGATTCTTCAGTTCCCAACTTTCTCCTAGGTTTCTGATTAGGCTCCTCCACAATATTATTCCCTTTATCCTCAATCCTTAATATATAACTTCTTCCTGTCTTGCAAACTTGACGAGGTCAAGGGGAGAGACAGGTAGCACCATATCTTAGACTACGATTTGGGCTTTTTGGCTTGAAAGAACAATAGAATTTTCAACAATATGTCCAAGGAGGATGTTCATTTGTGCCAACAGTCAAGTTTCTAACCAATTCTTTGGTTCTCGCCTCTTCTAAAGTAAAAGGGTTTTCATCATCAGATTAATATTTAAGTCGGTCTAATTTTTATTTCCTTGTACTATGCTTATTGTTTGTGATTATGAGCCAGGATGCATACACTTTTGTCAACTTGGTATCACTGAGCTAAATTGGATGATTGGTTAGGTCAAGTACTATTAGTGCTGGCATAAGAGTTTGAAAGCTTTATTAATGAAGACTAACACACCATGCTTATTGTATGTGATTATGAGCAGGATGCAAACACTTTTGTCAACTTGGCATCACTGTGCTCAATTTGATGATCGGTTAGGTCAAATACTATTGGTGCTGGCATAAAATTTTATAAGCTTTATTAATAGAAACTAACAAAATATATACTTTGCTTCTGCTCAAAATAAATTCACCAATAAATCATAGCTTACTTCAAAGAACTGGCTTTCATTTTCTGTGGTAGTTATTTGCAAACTTTTTTTTTTTTCTAAATAATATGTCCAGAAGCCTGCATCTCTTTCCCTTTTAACTGTTTACTGAAGTGGGAAACTTATGATCTCAAGGGTTGGCATTCTCTTGTTAAGCATTTTTGGTGTTCTAAGTCAATAGTGGTTGAAATGGTCATTTTATTTTTCATACTGTTACTTTGTGGTGTTATGGTCCTTTTTCTCGTATTGGTGCTTGTTTAATTTTATTCATATTTTTTAATAATTCTTTTCATTTTGCCCATTCATTTTTTAATAATTAGTCTCTTCCTCTTAAAGTAAACCTCTTTTACTCCTTAATGTGCTGATATGTAAATTTTAAAATCAGCTACGCGTGAACTAGTGGAGCACTTTGTGGAGCTACCTCCAGAGCTTTGTTCTTTGAAGATAATTGGCTTTAGGAAGGCAATGGGTAGTTCCTTATCCTTGTTGCCTTCAATAATGCATCGGCTTGAGAATTTACTAGTTGCAATTGAATTGAAGGGCGTCTTTTCAACTGCATTTGCAGAAGGATTAGAAATTAATGACTACCGTGTGAGTTTCCATGAAGTCATGTCTATTCTAATGAAGTATCTGAAGTTTATATATGAAGATCAATCAGTCTGTTTATTATCTATAAGTTGGGGATTACATGTAACTATTAACAGAAACTTGTGTTCTCTAAATCCTAACACTGTAAATTTTATATTACAGATTCTCGAAGCACTTACTACTGAGAAATGCATGGAAAGATTTTCCATTGAAAGGCTTGAAGTGCTTGGTGATGCATTCCTCAAATTTGTTGTTGGCAGACACCTTTTTCTTTTGCATGATACCCTTGATGAAGGGCAACTTACCTGGAAGCGTTCCAGTATTGTAAATAATACTAATTTATATAGGCTAGCAACCAAGAGAAATTTACAGGTACTTGCTTTAATAGTATTGAAGTATGAACTAGTTAGGAAGTGTTTTATGAGTGGTTTTGCAAACCTTTCATTCAAATTCCTAAAATGATCATAAAGGATCAATATTATTTGTAAACATGGAACAAAAATTTGACTTTGGCTCAAACTTCGACTTTCAAAAATCAGAATTAATTTGAAGAGTTTAAGAAATTCACCAAAAAAAAAAATTGTAGAAATTCGCCGACTTACAGAAATTCAAAAAGAAATTTGTATAAATGTTAAACTATGTATAATTTCTATTAAAAATGATGAAAACAAAAATAAATTGATACATTTTACATATAAAAGCATAAATATAATGGCTTCAAATGTGTATTTTAATATTAACAATATTTAATGTTCATTGTACATGTTAAAAGTTTTGTATTTTACTTGTGTATTCCATGAACTTCATTGAACTTGACCAAAATGATTGAAGTTTTCATGAATTTCTCAAAATTTTTGCCAATTTTTTGCAAATTTTCTTTTACAATTAGATTTTGGTTCAATAGCCAAAAAATTCTGAAATAATTAGTCGAATTTCACCAAAATTCAACAAATTTTCATTCCTTGTTTGTAAATTCTTCTCAAGTGAATGGATGCTAAGAGGTAATCATCGAAAGCTACAGTGAATTAAGTAGTTTTAGAAGGATGATTGCTGAAGTCTAATAAGTCCCTTGATGTGACTGTCATAATATTGCTTCAAAATGTAACTCTTTTCCTATTTAAGTAGTTTTAAATATCATTTTAGTCATAAATATTTGAGAGCCACGTTTTCTGTGGTTGAAAATGTAATATATTTGACATCATATGTCAGGTGAAACCTTATCAAGTATTTTAGATAGTTGGATCCATTCATAAAGTTAACTGAATTCTGATGAGAAGATGGTTGAATCCTTGTTTCAGGTGTTCATACGTGATGAACATTTTGATCCGAGCCAGTTTTATGCATTTGGCCGCCCTTGTACAGTGGTCTGCAACAAGGATACAGAAGCAACTGTTCACATGTTGCAAGAAAGTCACAACATGAATAAGAGAGATGATAACTCTAACATTAAATGCAGTAGAGCTCACCAGTGGTTGCACAGGAAAACTATTGCTGATGTGGTGGAAGCCCTCATCGGAGCTTTATTAGTTGACAGTGGGTTCAAGGCTGCAATTTCATTTCTTAAATGGATTGGCATACAAGTGGATTTTGAACCCTCACATGTTTTTGATATATGCTCTGCAAGTAAGAGTTATATGTCACTCCTGAAAAATATAGACATAGTTGATCTGGAAAAATCATTAAAGTACAGATTTCGGCACAAAGGTTTGCTTGTGCAGGCCTTTGTTCACCCATCATACAACAAACATTCCGGGGGCTGTTATCAGGTGTGCACTTCGGTTTTTGATATTAGATTTAAAATGAACGAAAAAATTTTTTCCCCAAATTATTTAACCAGTTTTAGCATTCTAATTCATTGTTTGATAACATGTTTCTAATTATATCAGAGACTGGAGTTTCTTGGAGATGCTGTCTTGGATTACCTAATAACGTCATATCTGTATTCGGTTTACCCTAAACTGAAGCCAGGCCAATTGACTGACTTAAGATCAGCGAGTGTAAATAATAATTCCTTTGCCAATGTTGCTGTGTGCCAAGGGTTTCATAAATTTCTTATCAGTGATTCCGATGGCCTTTCTAAGGCCGTTAAAGAGTTTGTGACATATTCTCAGAATTCTGGCTTAACTAAGAGCCAAATGAATGGTCCTCCTTGTCCTAAGGTAAGTATGATTATCTTGCGGTAGTAATAGTGTTTCATGAGTACCTTAGCATGCTTCATTAGATATGGCCTAGGGTTGTGCTCTCAATGATATTGGCTATTAATTTTTGAGCCTCGTGTTTTATTTGAGGAAAGGACTCCTCTACTTAACTTAAGTCTCAAGCGCTTGTCACCTCATTCAGGCTCACGTATATAGCATATTTATTTCATATTGATACACATAAATATGGCATAAATATATTAAATAATAGATATGAATAGCATATAATAACCATTATAAGGTACATAGTCAATATAATAATAATAATAATCTATGTATTGTTCCTTTGGTAAATCTTTCTTGATATATATTAGTGGTGCACCAAATATTTTTCTCTTTTAGTTAAACGCATGATCATCAAGATAACTAATAATTCGTGCTTTTAAGCTGCATAATTTTATTTCATTTTTTAAAAAGCAGAAAAATAGGACAAACACTATGCATCCATAATTAGATACATCTCCCTTTACTAAAATTCCATACATCTTAAGTGGTGCTAGCCTTAGTTTTATTCATAATTAGAGAACATGCTTAGCCAACAAGAAAACGAATAGTTACGAATCTACACTTGGAAAGTTAAAAATGGGATGGATACTAAATTATCTACATATTCTCCATAATATATTTACCCACGACTAAGTTTTGAATGGGGAATATTGTCCTTGAACCTAGTGTTGTCAAGGCGGTAAGGCAGTTTAAGACGATAAACTTCCATAAGGCGAGGCGCGGCCTAGGCGGTCCTTAAAATAATTATTTAGAGGTCCCTGAAGAATTATTTATTAATTTATTGGTCCCTTACTCAATAGACACATATATATAGATATATTTCCCTAAAGAATTGTTTAATACTTTTTATAATTTTATTTATTTATATGTTACGTTTAATTAATTAATGATATATAAATTATAAAATTATAAATAATGATGTATTAGATAATTCATTTTAATGAATTCATGATCATCATAACTTCACATGCTTCATATTCATAACATTCTAAAAAGAAGAGCTAATTGCGCGCGCGCGCGAGAGAGAGAGAGAGAGAGAGAGAGAGAGAGAGAGAGAGAATGAGAGATGCAAAAGAGACAGAAGAGAGACATAGATAGAGAGAGAGGAGAGAGACATAGAAAGATAGAGAGAGAGAGTAGAAATAGAGGAGGGGACGCAGAAAAAGAGAGAGGGAGAGATGCAAAAAGAGAGAGAGGCAGAGTAGAAAGAGCGGGAGAGACGCAAAAAGAGAGCAGAGAGAGAGGGAAAGAGTCGAGAGAAAGGGAGAAAGACGCACAGTGAGATGGAGAGAGTTGTCAAAGTCACTCATCGAAGAAGACGTTAAGTTGCTCGTCGAAGTGTTGGAGATGATCATTGACGTCGGAGTTGCTTGCCGGAGTGTTGGAGGTGATCATCGGAGTTGGTTTGAGTCATTTAACTTTGAGAGGTTTGAGAATGGAGTTATTAGATTTAGATTAAAATTAAAAAATAATTAATTAATTAAAAGCCCTCCAATTTTATTTAAATTTATAGAAAAGCCCTCCAGTGCCTAGGTGGTGGCCTAGGTGTTGAGAGGGCGGCGCCTGGGCGACGCCTTGACAACACTGCTTGAACCCAAGAAAGATATTGGCCGCACATTTGATGATGTTGTGTATGAATGCTATGAACTTGGCCATGGTCAATTTTAGGAACTAGAAAATTAGGAATGGGGTGTACTTCAAAAGGAGCTTTTATGCCTCTTGATCAACCAACCTTTCAGTTAGTTATGGTGAGTGATAAGGCAACCTTATGGGGTGTGCTTCAAAAAGAGCTTTCGATGGTTCTTGTTCAGTAAACCTTTCTCTTAGTTACAAAGGAGAGGAGTTTTACTCGATGATGTCTAGTCCAAAAGGATAAAATCTCAAGAGTGCAATGGGCATTACACTGCGGGATAACCAATTCATTGATTATATAACTAGGTGGCAGTGGATTATGGGTTTTGTTTCCTCTGTCACCATTTGAGTCGTAGTAAATGTTTGCCCAAACGATGCTATTTAGGCCACCTTCCACGACACCGTTTCAATTGTGTGAAAAGCACTCAAGGTTGCACATGTCACCTTCTTAGTGGTAGTAAAGGGTTCCTCTGCCTATCATGATGCTAGCTAGCTTGTGGATTTTTCGTCTATAAATGAAACAATGGATTGTCTCTTTCAGTTTGGATGTTGAATTGGGAATATCTTACTTCTATTGTGAGGAATTTCAAGGCGTATTTCTATGGGTATTTTTCTAGTTATTTTTATATTATCATATTTACTCTTTGTTGTGTGATAAATTTCTTTCATTTTCCCTCTCAAAAAATTGTTTTAGTCTTGTAGATAGTTGGTTAAGGTAATCCATCCTCTCATTTTAGATGTCAATCCTTGTACATTTGCTACGCTTTTTTTTTTTTTCATCTAACAACATTTTTTTGCTTGTGCTTTACCTATTTATCGACTTCCTCCTTAAGATAAACCCAAAATTTTGATGCACACTACTAGAGATTCTTCTTTTGTCTATAGTAAAGGTATCTGCTGATCTGTTTCTCTAAGTCAAAGGTGGTAAAACAGTCTAAGGAGTGGAGTGGAGGTGTACAAGGAAAAAGATGGTTGGATCAAATGGAAGGAACTCAAGATGGTTGTTGGCTCATAAATCTTAAAATACTTCTAATGTTCTACTAAAACAGTCTAAGTCAAAGATGGTAAAACAGTCTAAGGAGCGGAGTGGAGGTGTATAAGGAAAAAGATGGTTGGATCAAATGGAAGGAACTCAAGATGGTTGTTGGCTCATAAATCTTAAAATACTTCTAATGTTCTACTAAAAAGATTTCCCATCTTATGCATCTCTCCACATTGGTGTGTCTTGTGTAGTTAAGACAATGACAGTATTGACCAATAGTTTTTCTTGTGCATCCACTTCTTGGATTTGGTGTTTGTGGCATGATATTTCTGGTGGTAATTTTCCCATCCTAGAGAGCATGGAAGATGGGTTATCCAATAGTCATGCTCTTGCTTCCTCCCCACTCAGAATTTGTGCCCAATCTCAATATTTACTACTTTATGGTTTCTTAGAATAGAAATTTCAACGTGGGACTGTATTGAGGTTTCTGCTAGTCCATTGCTTTGGTCTTCGAAGTGGAATGTGGTTTTCTCCTTTTCAAATTATTTGTTGGACTAGGGTATACTGTTTATCTGATAAAAAATGGGGAGTCGGAACGTCAACTGGAACGCGGATCTTGGCACATACAGAAATGCTCTCATCGGGAAGGAGGAAGAAGAGAACAAATGGATAGGGGTGACACGTGTGAGGCGCGGTGCAGAAGCAAAGAATAGGAATTTCGAGAGGAGGATTGAGGAAGATCAACAAAACTGGATAATCCATACATTCGACTCAAGATTCAAAAATTTCATAGTTGAGGGGTCCAGGTTTGGAGAAGACGTCATTATCTAGGAGAAGACCAGAACTTCGACGTATGCGTTGTCAATGAGTAAACGCGATCTAGTTTGGCTCACCAATAAGGCGTTGCTGGCAATAAAAGCAGATAGGAACGGTGTATTTAAGGAATCCAGACGAGGAGACAATTATACTCTGTTTATCGAGACTTATACCAATTTAAGGGGAAGCTTCATGAAACTCACTAAGTTACATAAGGGAGCATTTCAAAATATTCTCATTCCAGAAGACACGAAGTGTGATACGTGGCACAAACTGTTACATGCACTAGATGACATCAAACAGGTGAATAAAAGTAGCTTCCGTCAAGTGAATAGTCTCCCGGAGAAGACAAATCTGCACACGCTCCAAACGCACAACACCATGCGTCAAGAATCGGTTCTTATTGATAAGGATCAGAAAGCACAAGATGGCCCCAGAGACAGAAGAACTGATATGGAGACAAAAAGACAAGCGAAACAAAAGCCGGATATCAGGTCCGGAAAGTTCAAAGTCACCAGAATCACGGATAGCTACAGTTGGGAAGAAGTTGAAGAGGAGTTGGCTGAGGTTCTGGGCAGAGATATTCATTTGACGGTGGTTGACGCAGCCAGGGCTCTGATCCACACATGGAACGGGGAAGAAACATCCAGACTCAAGGGTCCTCCTCAACCTCTATTCAGGACGGAGCTGATCATCGAAGATTGGAATGACTATGAGCTATGGGAACAGCGTCAAATCGCTTGCAGAGACAGCTGGATCGGCATTGAAGGCATCCCTGCAGAAAAATGGGGTATCCATTTCATAGAGCAAATTGCTAAGGAGTGCGGTGGACTTCTTGACGTAGCAGAAATCACTCTCAACAACAGATCAAAGGAACTGGCCATCATCAAGGTTAGGGGTTCTCGAAATGGTTTTCTTCCGGCGAAACTGGAAATTTATGATGATGACGGCGTTACCGTGTTGCGGATCCACGACCTTCAAAAGAAATGGTGTATGGAGGTGGAAGAGGCAAGAGAGAAGGATAGAAAGAGGGAGAAGAAGAGAGAGAAAGCCCGAAAAGTGAAGGCTAGGGGAGAATCGTCGGAGACGGAGAAGCAGAAGCAGACGGCAAAGGACAAGACTGACACTGAGTCACCTCAACCTGATGGATATCATGATCGATGCTCGAAAGTCAAAAGTCATAGGGCGGTAGGTGAAGTTCGGCGCCGTTCCATCAGACTGAGGCTAAGACAGTTGACGCAGAGCAGGGACGGCGCGAGGAGGAGGAACCGCGACCCGCGGGGTTCGGATCTGGATGTTCCACCGGGTTACCCAAACCGTATTGAGATCCATGATTCTGATCCGGATCAGCAGAATGATACGAGCCGGGCTGAGAAGTCTAGAACTGAAAGGCGGGAGCCGAAGGACGTGGGCCCGTTATCAAGGGAGGGGCCCACAAAAGAGAAATCCACTCCGGATGAAGACAGAAGTCCATCAAAAACTTCAGCAAGACCGGGCCTCAGAACATATTCGAGAAGGAAGGTCAGTCAAGACAAGGAAGCTAACATTTGGGTCGAACTAATGAGCCCATCCGAGACCCAAAGGAAAGGCAAAGAACCCATTACTTACCCCTCTGATTTTGAAGAATATGTCCCGGAGACTCCCTTCGTCACCCCGAGATGGCTAGGTAGGGAGTTTGAAGATGAAGGAGCAAACATGCACTTGCCAAGTACGGGGGAGAGGCATTGGAACCCAAAGGTACGCTTAGTTATTTGATTCCCATCCCCTACTAATGATGCAGGTGAATCTTCAGCAAGTTCATCAAGACAGAAGGAGAAGGACGAAGAGGCTAGAGTCCTAGAAGTGGGCGAATGTTCTTACAAAGCAGAAGTGGGCAAGTCAATTCAGGAAGGGAAGGGTACTTCTGAATCTGACAGAGTAGCCCGATTCTTGAAGGAGATAGATATTCAACTTCTCCGGTTAGAAGATACGGAGTAATGGACCAGGCAGGTCAAGGGATGCGTGGTCTCAATGAAGATAATTTCCTGGAACATCAGGGGGTTGGGCTCCAGCCAAAAGTGTCGTACGATCAGGAAAGTCTTTCGCTCAACTGCCCCTCACATAATTTCCATTCAAGAAACAAAACGAGGCTGCTTCTCGCAAGAGACCATAGGCCTCGTGTGGATGAAAAGGTTCTGCAATTGGCTCCATAGCCCCGCCGTTGGCTCAGCCGGAGGAATCTTAGTCGCTTGGGATACTAGATTCATCACTGTTACAGACCATTTCTATGGTAGACACTCCCTCTCGATTCAAATCAGTCAGCCGAGTAGTTGCAGTTGGTGGTTCACCGCAGTTTATGGCCCTTGTTCTGACAAGGATAGAGACCCATTCTGGGATGAGTTGGCGACGCTTTCGAAACTGCTCTCTGGGCCTTGGTGTGTAGGAGGGGATTTTAACGCTATTAGATGTAGGGACGAAAAGAACCATGATCGGCCCCTGTCTCTCAGCACGAAACAGTTTGATGACCTTATCAACAAGCTTCATCTGAGAGACATCGACTTATTGAACGCTAGCTACACTTGGTCCAACAATCGGGATCTTCCTTCTCTGTCAAGATTGGACAGATTCTTGGTTAATGCTGATTGGG
>JAJIYU010005526.1:0-22394 GCA_030144865.1 Tinospora cordifolia
TTATTTTTGTTTATTTATCTTACTAAACCTTAATTTTTCATTTAATTATCAAATTAAGGTTTTATTTGTTTAATTTTTACTATAACTCTAATTTATTTTATTTTTCATGTGTTATCCACAATTTGCACTCAAAAGAATTTTGAAATTAATTTATTTAGTTATTTGCCAAAATTCTGGGGTATTACAATTAGTAAATATGTTGTTTTAAGAATTATCCACTGGGTAATATATGCAAGTGTTCGAATCTGAATGTGTTATTAGTTTTAATTAGTAAATATGTTGTTTTAAGAATTATCCACTGGTTTATGTGCTCACCCTTCCTTTCTTATCCTTTTAGGAAATTGAAAACATGATAAAGCATGCTTGAAATTTAGAATGCTTAGTTTTAGAAAGTTTTCATTTTATTTCCAATGTAAGGGCATGTTGCCCATGTTTTGAGTAAAGTTAGACTTCCACTGGTTTAAATTTTTAATTTGGATTTATATGCTTTTTCATTTAGTATTTTCAATTCAAGTTATGTATTTGCTTCTATTTTATTAAATCAATAAAGATTTGAAAAGTTTTCTTTCATCCCTTGTGCAAATTGCCTTAGTATATGTTACTTACATGAACAAGGCTTGGGATAATTGAGAAAGAAATACAAGTTGTGTACTTGTAATTTTAACTAGACCTTGGCCTGCCCTTTAAACCAAATTGATAGTCTCGGAGGCTGGGGTATTACAGAAGGTCGTATGAGAGCATAGGTTTTAGATGTTTTGGGCTAAAAATAGAAAATCAAGCCTAATTATGTGTTGGACTAGAATTAAAGAGTTAGTCTAATACCAAGGTGGTATCGAACTTAGGAAACTAGAAAGCCCTACCTTCTATTTTTTAAACTGAAAAACATTTTAGAGAGGAAATATATGTTTTGAAATATTTTTTTCGGATACAAAGACTATAAGTTGAGCTGATAGTGGGTAAGCATTTTCTCGAGTAAAGCCAAACATTGAAAGGGAGGTGGGTTACCCCGCCTTAGCAAGTGCGATTGTTAAGCAAACTTCAATCTTGTCGCCCAATCAGGAAGTTGTCCCACCAGCTTGTACGAGTAGTCTGAGTTGAAGAACACCTTTACTTTCTATAAAAAATTAGAAGGTGGTTAAGGCAAAAAAACTCGAAGTCGAAAAAATGCCAAAGGTGGTATTTTGACTAGACAGAGGTTGTGAGTCAACCAGATTGAAACCCTAGGTCTAGGGGAGTGACCTTAGGTAGAAACTTGCATGGAACAATGGATCAAAGACATAAAACTTTAGGACATAGGTAATAGACTAATAGTGTGTGAAGCACTTGTTTCATCAAGACACAAGATCGAAAAGATTCTATAACTCTGGTTTCTATGTGGTATGAGACGCATAGGAATTCAGGGTTATGGAGGAAGCCTGGATTTGGAGAATGACGAACAATGTTTGGCGAATGATCGATAACTTTGGAAGAACTTGTTTCTTTATGCTTGGCTAGTTTGGGACAATTAGGTATAGTAGGCTTGGGAAACCTTAGTTATCGAGACATTTGTAAAATTGTTTGGGTGTCGCAATTTTTTGAGTAAAAGTCTAAGTGGAAAGGGTAGAGTAGTATGAGACACTTGAACCTAAAAGCTTAGATGGACGCCTAAAAATTTTTCTATGCTAGCGTGAAATTGTTTGATTGTATGATTGTTTGAAAAACATGTTTGATTTGTTTATATGTATGTCATATGAAGCCAAATCCTGTACCCAAGAACAAACAAGAACCTATATGCATAAACTGTTAGGCCACTGAATAAATTGAAAACCTAGAGACATAAATCTAAAGTCACGATAGTACGAACAAAACGAAAGGCTAGGGAATACGAACTAGATGAATGAAAATGTACAATATAGCCATCTTCTCAAGTCTAGAAAAACATTTTGTATCCCGAAGATAAGGGTAAATGGGTTATGTGCCCTAGATTATAACTCACTTAAGTCTTTCATTATGATACCTTATTGGATACTAAAATGGCTACTAACTTGTAGATAATGGCTAGATCAAAGAGATACTGTAGCACCCCAACCCCCGTATTCTTTCCTTATTTGGACATAATCGCTGTTTTGATAGTAAACTCAACCATACAGGTAGGTTGAGCCAATATTACATTACAAGTGACTCATACTTGACATTCTATTTCAATTATCTCATGGCTTAATACAATTCAAGAGTACTTAACTCGGTTTTAGAAATCAAATCAAATAAGGCAATAATACAAGAGATAAAAGAAATTCATAAACATTATTAATTTAAATAAAGTGGGGTACATAACTAAATCTTAAAATAAAACTACTACAATGAAATATTCAAAACTTGGGCTACATGCCCTTATATTGAAATATAAAAACTTTTTAAAAATAAAGAAACTATCACAATTTTCAATTTCTTCATGCATGTTCAATTTCTTGAAAAGAAGAGAGGAAGGGTGAACACATAGCCTAGTAAATCCTTTTCAAACAACCAATTTTTCAATTTCGACTAAACACACGTCCATAATTCATATACTTACATACATTAGGCATTTTAAGTAATATTTTGTGTATAGTTGTGATTTAGACCAAAAGGATTTCCAAGGCCCTTGATGTTCTTAACAAAATACCTCCTTAGAGTGAAAAATACATTTTTTTAGCAAATTTCATTGGGCTTAGGGCCTCACCCATATTCCAAGTATTTAGGGACATCATCCATGTGAACTAATCACATGTAAAGAACATTCATAGCAACCCACATGTTCACTCTGATGGTACATGGTTATTAATCATCATCATCTCCTAATTAATATCATATTCAAGGATCATAAAATAGGAGAAATAAATTTCATATTATAAACAATCTAAAAATCAAAGCATGAATCACCCAAAAACATGCACCAAACATTGAAATAAACTTAATGTAACACCCTAGTTCTCTGTCCTTCGTTTCTGTCACATTTGTCATGCATGAGAGATGCGCCATTAAATGTTGGCACATGTATCATCTGTCGAGACTCGAAATGTTACTATTTTCACATTCAATTCTTATTAAACATCATTTGGACATACCAGATCTCCTATAAATAAATAATCAAACTCTTGAACTCATTAAGGAGTAACACATGGAAGCATGCAACGATCATCAATAGTTAAATCATTAACTTCTACATTTGAAATTTAAATAAACGTGGAATAAGTTTCCAACTAAAATATTTAGACATGGCCTATGAGGCCGAAATCTAATCCATAAGGAAAATTAATAACTCAAAGCTAGTCTGGAGGGCCATACACCAAATTTAAACTAACTACCCAACAAAAGAACTCTGATAATTACCTCAATAGTGTCGTTTGTTGTAATAATCCCTCATCGTGCTGGCCATGAAGTGCTGCCTGGGCTATAGGAGCATTCTTGGGTATCTACAATTAACGAGGCATTTTGGGGGACTCGGGTTTGAGTTTTTCCAAGAACAAAACCCCGCACACTAGGCATGCCTATGGTGGGGACAATATCATTGAATTGTAGGCTTGGGGTGTTACAAATGGTATTAGAGCTGCTTGCGTGTGATGGAGGAGTAAGTTCTAAGGACAGGACTTCTCCGAAGGGGGGTAGATTATAATAATACCACGTCAGGTCGGCCACGAAGTGTTGCCTAGGCTATAGTGCATTCGCGAGTATCTACAATCGACGAGGCCTTTTGGGGGGCTCGAGTTTGAGTATCGCCAAGAACAAACCCCGCACCTTGGGTGTGTCTAAGGTAGGGACAATATCGTCAAGTTGCAAGCCTGGGGTGTTACAAATAGTATCAGAGCCACTCTATGTGTGACAAAGGTGTGAGTCTTGAGGACAGGACTACTTCCAAGGGGGGTGGATTGTAATAATCCCACATCAGGTTGGCCACAGAGTGTTGCCTGAGCTATAGGCGCATTCACAAATATCTACAATTGACGAGGCCTTTTGGGGGGTTCGGGTTTCATGTCTCATCAAGAACAAAACCCAGCACGCTAAGCGTGTCTAAGGTGGGGACAACATCATTGAGTTGTGGGCCTAGGGTGTTACATTTGCAGCTCCTATTGTACTTTGTAATACTATCAACACGAACTACCTCAAGGGTTACCTGAAATGAAGATGTGGGGTGAGCATAAGAGCCAAGTGGATCATACACAGTACATCAATAGCATTATTTAAATCAAACACAGAATATGCAACCACTTATCAAATGTTAGGCATTTCAAACATTCAATTATTCATCAGTTATTAGTTAGACCAAAGAGTCTAGCCTTGGTGTTCTCTCATTGTTATCATGTTAGAGAAGACGAGGAAAATGCACTATATGCCAGATTTCAATGGAATAGGGGCACATCCATTGTTCCATCACCAAAGAACTAGGATCACACCCATAGTTCTATCATCTAAAACTACGGGCAGACCCATCGTTCCTTGTTGCGAGAACACCCATAGTGATCCCCTATGGACCATTGCAATGGTATGTTGTTCAATTCTAAATTTATCTTTATTTGTGTATCAACAAACATTTCATTACAACTATGATTATCAATTTATCATGTATAAGACATCATTTTCCAACAATGTAATCATTTTGATCATCTCATTGATTCAGAAATAACATAATAATCATCTCATGTGATAAAGTATTGTAAACACTGAACATGGACATATAACTTATGTTATTCTAGCATTCATGCATTCATGCCATTCATAAATCATATAAACACATCCTAGCATGCCACTTCAACCTTTTCTCTCGTTCCCTCGGGCCTTTGTTTTGCATTGTATTAGCCTTGTCATTCAATCTATGAGATTCAAAACTACAGTAAATGAGTTTGAAACATTCTTAAGGTTTCTTAAATCATAATGTAATGGTTCACTAACATTGATATCATAAAGTGTACACATTCCACCTTTTTTTTTCCTTTGAATACCGCAATCAGTGGTCAGTTACTGTAGTAACCAGTAGGTTCATGTGTTCAATGTGTCTTACCGAATGCATTACCAAGATCTGTTGTTCCGTCTAGTGTTTCCTATTCCAACACTCTCATTACATTCAAGACATACTCATACATAAATGGGAAAACATTATACCTTGTTCTCCTTCAACGCGAGGGTTTGAACCCTCTATTGATCTGTGTTTCAAAGAAATTGTGCATACTCTCAGGGAAAACAAATCTAGGATGAAAAACTGTGATTCCAAATGAGATTTCGTAATTTACCTAAGCACAATGATTTGGAATAATACCTCCACTAATTTCCCCTCTTGATGGGTTTATTCTTCACGAATCTAGGTTTCGAGAACTAATGGAGAAGGGTTTGAATGAATAGAAACCAATCTAGAATGGTAGGGAAGGGAAGAAAATTTGATTATTGGCAGCTACTATCAATTCTTGGGAGTAGGTGTGTGATTGTAGGGTTACAATGATGATTAGGATTTTTTGGCACACTGTTCATACATATATAATTTATGCATTACTGCGGTAACTAGAGTATTACCCCGGTAACTAGAACCCTACTTTTCTACTTTTTAGTTGAATTACCGCAATAATCACAATAATGACCACAGCGACTAGAAAGTTGTGATTTTTTTTTGGGTTTCAATTGCATTACTGCGATAATTCTACAAATTACCGCGGTAACCAGTGGATGGTTACCATGCAAAATCTGGACTTTGCTTCGGTTTACCAATTCTTTTGTACACTAATTAAACATCTCCTAAACCTTTTTTTCATTGATTTTTTAGGGTTTATTGTGCTTGAATTATTTTTAATTAAATTTATCAAAACTCTATAAAATTTTCAGGATATTATACCTAAACATGGTACTAGGCATGGCATGGATTCATGAATGCTTAAAACATGCTCATGTACTAAACTAAAATTGAAATCATAAATTACATTTTTGAAATTTAAACATGAATGATTGCTGAAAATTAAACATGCAATGAACATGGTATTAGTCTAAAGAAGAAAAGAGGAGTTTTAGAAATTACTTCCACCTTATGAAACGTTTTCTCAAAATTTCAGCAAAGCTTCCTTTCTTCAACACTTCTAGCACTTCAAGACTACTCAAGAACACTCAATCAAACACTCAAGAATACCTTAAGATCACTCAAGAACACATAGGTTGCCAGGAAGAAGGCTAAAACAAGCTAAGAGGAAAGTGTCAACTCTTTGCTTTGGGATGAAGAATAAGTGTGCACAAGGGGAGTTTATATAGATTTTCAAGAGCACAAGGAGGGCCATGATTTGGCATCTTTAATTAGGGTTTCATCACATATGACGATTAGGGTTGTTGCTCAAAACACACACATGGAGGACGGCTAGGGTTTTGTTAAGGACATGATAGTAATCTCTTCACATGGAGCCAAGATTGGAGCATTTTGGGTTTTGAAAACTTTCTTATTTTTGGTTTTGGTTTCTTATTTGTGTGTGTGATGGGTAGGGTTTCATGGTTCACCACTTAGATAGTTCTAAGTTAGGGTTACTCACATGTGTGCACACACACATACACACATGGACCAATTTCGCATAATATGGCATGGTGCACATGATTAAGGGGTGGGATACATGAGATCAATCTTCATGGTTTCTCATAGGTGTTGTATATTTGATCATTTGTATAGCACATGGGATCATTCTACATTATTCCAAATAAAGGAATGTTCTATTGAGGTTGGGAAGGTGAGGGTGTACATGATCATAGTGTTCCACCCATGTGGTTTGCACATGTTTAGGGGTGGCCATGAATTTATGGGTCCACATGAATTTAATAAAAATTTATATCTCATTATTTACTTAGAATTAAGGACTTTAATATATATTTTTGTGTTCATAATAAAATGATGTATATTTCCAAACTATCATTTGGCTACGATGACCTTCATTTCATTTACTTTCTTAATTTAGACTCCACTAAAGGTAAGCAAATGAAACCCAAATTTTGGCCAATTGAGCTGATTTTTGGATATGTTGTCTAGTCGATCAGTTCATGGCATCTCGTATCATTTTAGATCATTCTGAGGTCAAAAGATATAATAAATGGGGTTTGAACTTGTTAAATTTATCCTTGAAATACATATGTTTTCATTTCTCACCCAAATTCAATCAAATGCAATTAAATCGTTTCATTTTATTCAGTACCAGATTACAAGGTATTACAACCTACTCTCTTTAAAAAAATTTCTTTCTCAAAATTTGTGCAATATTAAGAATTCCGAGTGAATAGGTGTGGGTATTTGGCCTTCATTTCATTCTCCAGTTCCCATGTAGCTCCTTCCGATTCATGATGCTTTCACAATACTTTAACTAACGAGATATCCTTAGTTCTCAAGCTTTGCACTTTGTGGTCAAGGATTCTAACAACTACTTCTTTGTATGTGGCACATCCTAAATGTTCACTTCTTTCCAATGGATATGTGAGAGCATATTTTCTCAACATAGACACGTGGAACATGTTATGAGCCGAGGTCATCTAGTTAGTTAAATCCAACCCATAAGCACATTCCCCAATTCTTCTAAGTATTTCAAAGGGTCCAACAAATCTTGGTAATAACTTTCCTCTAAAATCGAACCTCTTGATGCCCTTCAGAGGATTGATTCTTAGAAACACCTTCTCCCCTACTTAGAACTCTAGTGGTCTCCTTCTTTTGTCAGCATAGCTCTTTTGACAGCTATAAGTTATAATCAACCTCTTTTGGATTAGTTTGGCTTGGTTGTTCATTTCTTCCACTATGTCTAGCCCACTCAACACATGGTCTTCGAGCTCAACCCAACAGGTATGTGATCTACAGGGTCTTTCATAAAGAGCTTCAAATGGAGTCATCTTAATACTTGCCTGATAACTTTTGTTATAGGCAAACTTCACCAAGTGTAAGTGCTTGCTCTAGTTTCCTTTAAAGTCTAAAACACAAGATCTCAATATATCTTCTAAGGTTTGATAACTCGCTCAAACTGCCTATCTGTCTGAGGGTAAAATGCAATACTCATAGTGAGTTTAGCGCCAACCTCCTTTGGTAGACTCTGCCAGAACTATGAGATAAAGTGAGAGTCTCTATCAGATACAATAGTCTTAGGCACACCATGAAGCCTTACAATCTCCTTCACATAGAGTTTTCTCAACTTGTTTACTCGGTCTGTAGATCTGATTGGTAGGAAATGAGCCATTTTAGTAAGACGATCCACAATTACCCAGATGATGTCTTCTCCCTTCTAGTTCCTGAGCAAACCATTGACAAAATCTGTGAAAATGTTATCCCACTTCTATTCAGGGATAGGTAGAGGTTGTAACATTCTTGAGGGTTTATGATGTTCTGCCTTCACTTGTTGACAGGTCAAGCATTTAACAATATGCTTAGCCACACCTTTCTCCATTTCTCTTATAATACCCTGAACACTCTATGAAATTCAAGATCCATTCAGTGAAATTTGGGTGCAAAATGAAATCAGACTCATTTCAGGGCTAAATTTAGTATGTTCTAAAACTCTCATTTAGTGACCTTTAGGGATCCAAATCAACTTGAAATGAATTAAGGAGACATGAACCAGGTAAAGAGACAACATAACCAAAAATTAGAACAATTGGTCGAGATTAGGGTTTTCATTTGCCAAACGCCCTTCAGGGGGTCCAAATTAGAAAGAATTGTCATTTAGAGTACTTCGGGGGATCGAAATGACCCAAAACGAAATGAAATGATATGAACTAACAAAATGAATGACATATCCGAAAATTAGAACAATTGCCTAAGATTTGGATTTTCATTTGCCTACTGACCTCAATGGGTCTTAAATAAAGAAAGTTTTTGAGAAAAAATCACCTTGGGCCAAACTATACCTTAAAGTGTGCATTAGGTCCATGTGATTCCAAAACTATAGGTTATATAAATCATAATTCCTTGTAAATAGGGAAATATTGATTTTTATTTGATTTTTGTGAACCTACAAAGTCGTGGCCACCCTAAACCTGTGCAAAACGTCCCCATGGAGGAATGGAAGTTTTCCTAGTGTGAGCATGCCCAAATGGTCCCTTTTTGCTCATGAACGTCAATATAAACCTCCTCTTGCTCACTTTCATCTCATCCTAAAGCAAAGAGTTGACAATCCCCTCTTTATTTGCTCTTGCCCTCTTCTTACTTCTCTTTTCTCTCTTGTGTGAAAAGTTGTAATTTCAGTCTTATTGTAAGTTGTTTTGAGTGATTTTTTTGGCATTTGAAAGTGCTTGAACATTGGCAACCTTATTGAAACTTTTAGGAGAAAACATCATAAGAACTCCTATTTTACTACTTCAATCTTTTAGTGCATTCATGTTTTCAATTTTTTTTCATGTTATTTTATAAATTTTAGCATGTTTAAATTTAGTTTGAAGCATGTTTGATCATATTTTAATTTCAGCTAGCATATTTTTATATTTGTAATTCATGCATGATAGCATAACATGCTTACAAACCATGCTTAGGCTTATTTTTGAGTTTTCTAGCATGTTTTTCTTGTTTCCCATGTTCTCTTGATTATTTAAATTTTGATATTTATTATTATGATCTTGTTTCATATTTATTTGAATTTAAATATGAAAAAGTGAAAATAAGAACCATGTACCATCATAGTTGTAACACCCCAATTCTTACACAAACTTCCCATCACGTGCTATGGGTCAGTACCCATTGAGAATCAGAATGCTACTAAAATTTTCTTTCTGTCAAAACCATTTCTTCAAAATCAAGTTTATGACAAATAGGTCTCAGATAAATACCTAAAAATACCTTTTTCACCAAACAAAAAAAAACTCAAAATAATCTTTCTGTGTATTCACCGGAATTCATGTAATAAATGATGAAAAATCATCGGAGTAAATATGACAGCAGGTGAATACATGAAAATTCATCTTACACAGATTTGATCATCTAAAATCCAAAACCAAGATAATTATAAATAAAATAGACAAATTAAATTCATATGAAAATTATACATACAGGTCAATTACAATTAAATAAATAAAATACAACCTTTAAAGCCTCTTATCCCAGACGACCTCCCCCATGAGGTATCCAATAAGAAATATGAGTCTTTATGACGTAGACTGCTATGCACTACATCCAAGTGCTCCTGAAAAATGAAATGGGAGTAAGCTCGAAAGCCCAGTGGATCATTCCTAGACATTACACGCATTATACAGATCTAAACCAAAACATTACAAAAACATTCAAACATTAGGCATTTCACACATTCATTTGGTTTTGGTCGAAGTCTATGACCGGAAGAGGGTTGAGATGCTTCTCGGTATTCCCCGTGATCTCATCTAATCATAGAAGGTCTCGAATACAATCTAAAATCAGTCATGTCTCCAATGATGATATCGCAGCCTAAGAGAAACTACTTACTACAACTCATACAGTCTCCTAACCACTTCTAGTTGTCGCAGGCAGCCTCAAGGTTGGGAATACCTATGATCCGCCATGTAACTAGCTAATCTCAAGCAGCGGCATATAGGAGATATCACCTCGATCCGCTTCAGGCTCGTCAATCGCACTGGTCCATGGATTCTTAATAATCATTTGTCTTATTTTAGTTTCACAAATAAGTTCAATCATGCCAAACATCACTCATATCATGATAAATAAATCAAATAGTATAAGCTATTGAGAATGACAATTTACATGAGTAAATAATGAAATTTAAATGCATGTTTTCCTATTCATGCGTGCTATAAATAAATAAATCAAAATGCAAGGTTTTCTATTCAAGCATGTCATGAAATGATTATGTATAAATTAAAATAAATCATCACACTATCATCTAAGCACACCAGCCAATCTCAATCAATTTCATAATAAAATTCTAATAACCTAGAAATATTCAAACAAATGCTTTGAATTTTAAATCTATATAATACGTAAGAACAAGGAAATCACGCATACCTAATTTTGCAGATCTTCAGGGCCACCTTGCTTTCCTTCAAGATATTTGATACTCTAAAATTATAAAATCTGAAATTTAACAATCAACGACAAAACTTTCTAAGTTCCTAATTTCATTTAAAATTATTTCTAAGCTTAAATAATTTCTAAAATGATTATAAAGTCTAAATATCAATTTTAACTAAATCTATTTAGATTTTATTCAGATTAAAATAAGGTCTCTAAAACTAAAATAAATATCATTTTTATTAAAAATTATTTTTATTTATTTCGAGATGTTCAGTGTTTATCCAAACTTAGTTCAAAAATACTTTTATGCTTATATTTTAGAAAAATAATATTTTTACTAATTTAAACTTTTAATCTAAAAATAAAAACTCTAAAAATAAATTCTTAAGCTTTTACAATTTATTCACTTTCAAATAATTATTTAAATTAGAACTAATAATTTAAAACACTAAGACTTATATTTCGCTCCAAAATAATTCACTTGTGTTATATAATTTTTATTCCACTTAAATAGGATTTTTACATCTAAAATTTAAACTAAGTTCCAAATTCTTAATTTATCATATAGAGATTCCTAAGTTATTCTTTTTAAGATAAAATATTCATCTTCAGATATTAAATTTTATTAAAAGAAATGTTCTTCGACCTCTTACCCTCCATAATTTAAATAATTTATTTATATTTTAAATAAATTTATTACAAACAAAATAAGACTTCTAAATATGAAAATTTTAGTTTTTCGTAACTAAGGTTTTATTCTTTTTCTTATAATAGATTTAAAGTTTCGAAGGTTTATTTTTCATGTGTTTTACTAACTAAATAATTAAATTTCAAACTTCTAAATTTTTCTTGTTGTTCATTTACTATATAAAAGATGTTCTTAATTAATTTAGAATTTTATCAGTAGAATCCTTTAATCTAAGTTTTCTAAAAACTATAAAATATTCCTTTCAATTTAGCTAAAACATTTGAATTTAAGTGAAATTATTTTTATAATTGATTTTAAACTAATTTTAATTCAAGATCATAAAAATTAAATAAAATAATTAAATAAAATAATTTTTCGTACTTTTCTAAATTTGAGGCTCCATTCAAAATTCTTTCAAAATAGTATTCAGCTTTTCTGTTTGGATTCCTTTCAAATTTAAGTCAAAAATAGGGCATCGCTTTTCGTCTTTGTCGAGCTAAATATCAATGCTCACATTAGAAGACACAATTCCATGCTTGCTACAATCCTCTCCTCCTTCTCAAAACTGGATTTTTCTAAAAAAAAAAAATCTATCCTTTAAGAAAAAGTGTCACAAGATCACACTAAGAATAAAAAAGATCTCCGAAAACTGCTAGTAAGAAATCCAACCCTCCTCAAATTCTCTCTTCACACCCAATTCATAGTAGTAGTTGTTTCTTTGATCTTCTTTTTCGTCTAACACCAAAAACCCTCAATCTGCTCTTCATCCTTCGGTCTTCGCTAGGCTGCAGTAACTAAAACCATCAATGGCTGGTTTTTCATTCTTCCAAGTTGCAGCAACAACAACCCACAGATCACAACCCTCTAGAATTTCCTTCTTCGTTCTTGTTGTTCACCCAAAACTGGAGCACCCAAATTAACGCCCTAACTTTGTTCTTTTCTTCGTCATCTCCATCATCACGGCCTAGAACATGGCAATAAAATTTTTATGTTCTTCGTTCCTCTTCATTACGACCAGCCACAACATCATCTTCCTCTTTGTTTCGGTCTGCCCAAATTGTCATAGCAAGCTTCAGTTCATCGTCTTCGTGTGGACATAGAAGGAATACACACACTTAGCTTCAATTTCCTTCTTCTTTGCCTAAATTTGCAGCACCATAATCGCAATCGCTACTTCGTTCTCACCAAATTGCACCCATAACATCAGTAGAATTTTTTTTTTTTCATTATTCTTGTTCGTGTGACGTTGCAGCAGCAACTGTTGCTCTTCATCTTCATCTTCCGGCAGTAGTAGCTGCTTCTAATTTCCTTTCCTTCCTCTGTCCTTCACGCCCAACCTGCAACCTAGATCGCCTTTCCTCTTCGTTTGAACATAGCAGTTGCAGCGTACACCTTCACCTGCTAGTTTTTCTTCTTCGTTCGGACAACAGCAAAAACCCCAATTCTTTCCCCTCTTCTCCATCCTGCAGAAACGGCCACAACCAGCCGTTGCTGGTTTGCTTCCTTCTTCTTTGTTTCTTCATCTTCCTCCTTCTTCATTTCTTCCCAAACTAACGCCCTCTCCCTGTTTCTTCGTCATTCTTCTTCTTCCTTCTTCGTTTTTTCCAGAAAAATCCATACTCCTCTTCATCCAAATCGTGATACAAAAAAATTCCATTTTTTTGTTTTTTAGTGAAATTTTTTATTTCAATAAAAATAAACCCAACTTTTTATTTTCTTGTTACACATTTACTTATTATTATTACTATTGTTATTATTATTTTTTTATGCATACCACGAGTACACCTAAAGTTAAATTTTATTCATTGTCACACCACTTGCTCCATTGTGCTTACGCAAATATCATATATATATATTTTTTTATTTATTATATTTTTTTCTAAAACATTGTTAATTCTAAAGTTTACATTTTTATTTTTCAACCAATATTTCATTTTTCTTTTTCAACCAAATCTTGAATTTTTAATTTTTTTTTTCTTTTATACCCTAACATTTAATTATTTTTTTAAACTATAACCTATGCATAGAAAATAAGATTTTAACTCGTTTATTATTATTTATTATAGTATATTTTTTCATGAATATTGTATTTTTAATTTAAATATTTTTAATTCTACAATATATATTTTTATTTTATTTTTATTTTTATTATTATTTTTTATTTTAAAATTCTCATATTTCTATGAAATAATATTTTATTTATATATTCACCCGCGACGTAACGCGTTTGTAGAATTGTGAAGTGTTACAATCTACCCCCTTAAATAAAATTGTCCTTGAAATTTGCATAAAGTTGATATCTAACTGGTGTGTGCCCTTTCTTAATTGATCTAATAAGTCTATAGATCAAATTGGTAGAAGTAAACTATCCTTGTCTATCGATCTACAATTTTTACTAGCTCATTTTGTTTCTGCTATGCTACTCTAATCCTATGTATAGGATCTTCAACTAGATCCTATTCATCAAAGTCATGGATAAAACTAGTGGATTTATCCGCCTACATTAGATTCATCATCTTGCAATGTTACATAATGTAAATTTGTTGCTCCTTTGAAAGCATTCCCTGGAAATCAATTTAAATTTTCTTGAAGTCATTCACATAACTCATTAGTTCCTTAATGGCCACCACCTTTTAGCTATAGGCATCACATCTTCAATTGTACGTCCTATTTTCAATGGAAAGATTGTGAATATAGCCTTCTTTCCAAATTACTACTAAGAAGAACTACGAGTTCACAACCTTTGACGTGATTTAGTATAAGAATTGTGATATCCTAACCCAGGTATTATAGCTTCCTACCCACCTATACCCTTTTGCGTTCATCATGCTAATGTGACTCTAGATGTATTGTCTCTAAGTTCTCGCTTTGTTTCAATTGTCTATAGGTGTATGCTTCTAAGTTGGCAGTATTTTTTCTGCTCTAGGTACATGAATTTGGGTTATAATACTCAAAAATCAAACTATATATATAGCAAATAATACACGATAGCATAATGCAACCCCAAGCTTTTATCTATGCTTCTAGGTTCGTGTGTCCCATCCCATATTCACCTTTCCACGTAGACTTTCACCCAGAATTACATTACACCAAAATAATGGCGCAAGTATCCTGATATCCATTATTGCAGATGTCCCACCATTTTTAACTGGGCCCTTGGTTAAAAATAATGTGACAGTGCAACCATAGACGTGTTCTGAAGTAGATGCAAGACCCACCATACTGTACTGCCCCATCCCAATACAATACAATGCGTACAAGTTCAACCAAAGAAATCGATCAATTACCTTACATGGTCCGTCATTCTCCAAATTTAGGATTCTTCCATGCCTACATAGAGATCAGAGATATAGGCTCTTTCAAAATTTGGGTCATAACCAAACAAGTATATGTGTTCAAACACGTTATCAGTCTCTAGCTTATGTCCTAAAGTCTTTTAATTTATTTATGATCCACTGTGCTTTTAAGGCGCACTCAGTTTCTACCTAAACCTAGGGTCTCATTACTTCACTTGGCTAATATATCCTTCAGTAGGATTGCCAAGTTCAAATTTATAAAACTTCTATGTGACACCCCGCCGTCTCAAGTTCTGGACCTTTCCTGCGTAGGCATCAAACCTCAAGGACATCTTTCCAAATTAAAAGTCAAATCAGCAGCAATATTCTTCAAAAGAATAATATTACATCTTCAGGAATGTCTACCCGGTACAAACATCACACTCTCAAGGATGCCAACAAGTACTCGAGTCACATCTGCGATTGTGAACTCAAGCGCGCGGGCATCACCCTAGTCTTTCCCTAGACTTCTAGCCACCTAATTGACACCTAACCATTTTTAAGTAATTATTTCTGGTGATACCATCCATTTCAAGTACTGTCATCTTGGACCTTTCCAGAATAATAATAAAACCTTCTAGGACCTTTAGTCAACATAAAGGTCAACCCTCTAGTACAAACTTCCGAAGAAGAAGATCTAACCAGATTGGCCCTTCAAGGACCTTTATCTTGAAAGAAGGTCAACTATCAAGAATCACTACTTCTACTTAGGTCACATCAGTAACAGTACTTAAATATGTTGGAATCATCGAGCGCCTTTCAAAATTAAGTTCAAAACTGATTTCCCATAAAAATTAAATCCTATCCACTTCTTTAAATTCTTTGACGAAGAAATCAAATCACACAAAAAATTCATTTTTTAGTGAAAATTCACTACAAGAAATGATACCTACAACAACATGCAATGCTTGTTGTTATACCCATACGACAACGTTCATGGTGATGTTGTTGATCACGGTTTTGTTAAATGACCAACTATTTTTAACAATAGTCACAAGCCTGTTGTTGTAAAGTGTTTTCTATCGATCTAAGATTGAGGTTACAACAACGTTTGCCCGTTGTTAAATGATTCAATCTTTAAATATATATTCGACAATGGTCATTTTGCCTGTTGTAGAAATTTTATAACAATAGGCGCACGTTGTGGAAACCTTAACCTTTAACAACAGTCACAAGCCTATTGTTGTAATGCATTGTGTATCGATAAAAAAACTGAGGTTACAACAACGTTCGCACGTTGTTAAATGCTTCAATCTTTTAAGACATTTTTGACAACGATCATCATCCCTATTGTTGTAGACGTGTTATAACAATGACTGAATGTTGTGGAAACCCTAACCTTTTAACCTTTCGACAACGGTCAAGTAGTTATTGTTGTATGTCAATTACTTAACAACATGCTTGTGCCCGTTGTGAAAGCTCCAGTATTTCAACAACAATCATCTGCACATTATTATATCATGTATCTTACAACGAAAACTGAACGTCGTCATATGTGTCAATTTTTTTTTAATTGTAAAAATATTTTACTACAATATATATTGCATATATTTACCTATATATGTAAGTTCATAATATAAAATAAATATTATTAAACATTTGTCCTATCATTTTAAATGCCTCATTTAGTATCACATAAGAATAATAAATTTCATAGTGTCAAACATATATACAATCCATCAAAAAGTATAATGATGATTTACAATAGTCTTATGTACTTCTTTGGCTAAGCAATTGTACTTCCAGCAGCATCACTCAAGTAATGAATTTCTGATGTTGGTCTATATAAATCAGCATCTTCATTCACTACCTTTACAACTCAAACTCTCTAACAATCAAAGCTTAGTGGGAGGCCATGAACTTTAGCTTTAGGATCTTCAGAAGAAATCTTTCCTACTGCTACAACTTCTTCGTCTTTCATTTTCGGGATGCCACTTCAATAATTCACATCTAGCATTCTCAGGAGGCAATTTTTCTTGTATGGGCTTGCTACCTTGTTGTACCTACATAATACGTAAACAAATTAAAGATAATATAAAAATTATAAGAATAAAAGTTTATAATCAAAGTTGGGTTCAAAATATAGTTTACTTGTGGTGTTTGAGCTTTCGAATGTATCACATTCATGTCTCTTGCATTTGGGTTTTGAAACTGTTGAACCATATCATAAAATATATTTCACTAGATAAATTTAAATAATAAATTAAACTGCAAAGAAAATTTTAAGCCTAGCTGTCACCTGTTGAGATTGCATTAAGAGCATGGTAGTCAATGCTTCAACTCTTTTCTCGAGTGTATCCATCTTTTTTTATTTTTTTCAAGAGTATTTATCCTTTCTGCTTGATCTTGAATTATATCCTGTAAGACCTTTACTTTTCCATTACTTTGAATTTGAGCATCAACCTTTGAAGGTGTTGCCCCAAATCCAAGACCTCGAACTCGCCCATGACGATAAGGTCTTAATACTTTACTAATAGCATCCTCTTTTAAGTTATCTCTCTAGACTAAATTGGTGGTAGATTGACTAATGTCATTAATCTTTTCTTACATTTACATAAAAACAAGTAAATTAACTTAATAACTTTCTATTGTTATATAATTTCCATAAATATAACTACATATCATTTGCTTTAATGATTTACTTACAATTGTTTCTTGAATTGCTTCATTTAAAGGTTCGCCATTCTTTCTCAAATAACCCTTCATCCATACATCTACTCTTGCAACTGAATCTGAATTTTTATTTCCCTCCTTCTAAAATATGGAAAATAGTAACATTTATAACATATATGCTTATGTAAAAATATAAAGAGCAAAAATAAAATGAAGTACGTGCCAAGACCATTACCAATTCATGCTCCAAACGAGTATAACCCTTCCTACTCATTGTGTGAAATAGCTTTTGACTAGTCGTCATTTCACTAACCTTCTTACTTGTTGCCTAATAAAATGAATATATTAATAATAATGAAAAAGAAGTGATGATTCATATTTAAAGTATATATATAAGAAACACACAACAAACGTGAAACTCTTCGGATAATCTTTCTTCAACAAAAGTATTCCACTCTATAGGAGACATCACATTGCTAGGCTTAAGATATTTGTCTACAAAGTTTCTATCTTTTTTTTTTCATTGCTTCTCTAATTGTTGTTGAAACTTTGGACTTGTATTGCCTCTAGCTGTGTCCCATCTTTTGTAATATCATAGCTTTATTAGACTTTTCAACTATAAATATTGTTTGATATGCACAAAAAAGGATAAATTAAAGAATTTCTACAATAAAGTATTAGAATTTCTTATGAATAAATAATTCAGTTATACACATACCTTAATTAACTTCCAAAGTTGTTCTTTTATTTTTGGAGCCATATAAAGCCAATCTTCAATTACTAGAGGCACATGCTCTCTGTCACACCCCCGCCCCCATGTTGGGCCCTTCACAGCTCTACAATTGAGCATTGCGCGACATCACAGCTCGGCACGTGTGCCCATCGGAGCGCCGGGACGTGCGACTTTGTTCGTTTTCCATTTTTGTTCTGTTCAAGTCAACTAATTTCTTTCTTTGTTCGTTTCAAAGTAAAACAATCTCTTACACGAGATTTACTGTCAAATAACTTTCAATATGTTTTCAAATAACATTCAAAATTACGTCACTAAAATTTAATAGGAAAAATAATACAGAAAATCAAAGTACCTGCGGAAGCTTTCAAATCTCAAAACATTTGTCTGAAATCATTTAATGCATCACTATTCATTCATAATATTTCAAACTATGAAATATCTGTTCAACATATACATAAACGAAATAATAGGCTCACAGGCCAAAGTTTCAAACCGTGTTTCATAATATAAAATTGTTTTATTTACACAAAATGATAACTAGCTAGGCAACATGCCCATGTTCAAAATACATAAACCCTGAAATAGAGTTCAAAATAAAAGATCTCTGAAAACTCTCCACCGGTCTTTGTGTCGATCAATCCTCACTGAGCGCCAGGCCCATGAGTACCTGAAAATGAATATGGGGTGAGCTCGAAAGCCCAGTGGATCTCTCCTACACATCACTAGCATTATACAGACCAGCATACAAAACATGCATACGGTTTCATTACATTAGGGCATTTCAATCACTTAATTGATTATTGTAATACCTGAAAATTCTCTCAACAAAAGTTATTAATGAAATAAAAAAATTCATTGAGAAAAAAAAAATTCTAAGGCAAATGAAAGTGTGTTAATGGAAATATCAATTAAATAGAATTAATTATGAAATTTAATGAGTTATTTTCATTTATTAAGAAATAAAGAATAAAAATATGTATAGGTACAGACATATATCGTTGGCATGTTAAATACTACATATGTATATAGAAAAATATACATAATTGAATAAAAATGAAGTATGCTTATATTAAAAAAAAAGAAAAATAATAAGTATCAATGTATAATTACATAAATGATTATCTGAAAATAAAATATGAAATAAATACAAATATATGGAAATAGAAAATGTAGATTATTTAATTATTGACATTAACGATATTAAAGAAATAAAAATTATCTAATAAATACAATATTAAATAATTAGAAAGGGAAAAAATATTAGTAAGTCTATAAAATAAAATGATTTGTTCAATAAAACCAAGTTTTCATCAATTAGAAAGTGTTTAATGAGCAGAATCTAGATAATAACAACCTTAGAAAGAGATTTTGGTATTAGAAACTGCATCCAACGGCCAGAAACACATCATCTGCACGATTTAAGATCTCACGGGCATGATCAAAACCAAAACCGAAGCCTGGATGCACTGAATCAGCCAAATCCAACGGCCCACACTTAATCAATTAGATCCAACGGCTCACGGCTCAGGCGCCGGAGATGATCACGAATGTGCTGAGATCGAGGAATATCCAACGGGCCAGATCAAAGGTGCAGTCGGAGATCATGAACACACCGCGATCAAGGATCATCCAACGGCCCGGACGAAGTTCGTTGATCACTATCGCGAACCGCACACAGCGATCGATGCACATCTGACGGCCTAGAAAGACGCACTCCGATCCATGCAAACCGCACACTGCGATCAATGCATATCTAACGGTCGAGAAATATGCATCCCGATCCATTGCGAACCAAACACCTCGCTCGAGGAGGATCCAACTGCTCAGATTAAAATCGTCTGATCAGTGATCTAACGCTTCGATCGAGAACGATCCGACGGCCAGGATCTTTTGCTCCAAAATAAAAATAGAAAATCCGAATAAACCAATGAAAATGTTTCCAAAAAATCCACAAAAATGGTTTCTAAATTCCAAAAATTGCCTAAATACACTTGTTATTCTCCTATACTTGGGGGCACGAAATTTTGAAGAATTGGCAAGTTTCTTACAATGAGAACACCATAAACTTGCCATTCTACACACTTTTGAAACCTATATAAACCCTCCATGCTCACACTTAAACTCATCCCAAGAAACAAGAGTTGAGATTTCCTCTTGTTCTCCAAGCCCTCTTCTTGGCACCCTTTCTCACCATTCTTTTCACTCTTGAGTGTGAGAAGTTCTTGATTTAGAGATTCTTCTTGGGTGATTTTCTTAGTGCTTGAACAATGGGAGCTCTTGTCCAAACTTTGGGGAAAACTACATCTCAAGGTGGAAGTGATTTCTCTTACACCCCTTTTTCTTATTCAAAGTTCTAGCATGTTCATTGGTTGTTTGGCTTTTGAAATCAAGAATAATTTCAGTTTAAGCATTCTAAAATATATTTCAGTTTTAGATTTGATTCTTGTTTGCATTTGTGCATGCATAACAATCATGCCATGTTTAGTATCATGCTTAGGGTTTATTTCAAAATATGATGCAATGATTTTGAATGTTCCATGATTAAATTTTCAATTTGATCATATGCTAAATTTATTTATTTTAGTTTCATGTTCTAAAATTTATCTAATGATTCAAGAATATATGATTTGACAAAGATGATGGTGACAATAACCACGTACCATCATAGCATACATATGGGTTGCTATGGATGTTCTTTTCATATGATCAGTTCATATGGTTCTAAGACCAAAGCACTTGGTTGGGGGGTAAGTGCCCTTGAAGTCCATAAATCTAATGAAATTGACTAAGAAAAGCTATATTTCACTCTAAAGATTCAAAACCCTTTTGGTCTAAAATCTCAACTTTAAACAAACGAATGCTTGAAATGCCTAATGTATGCAAGTGTTTGAAATATGAATGTGTTATTATTTTGAATTTGAAAAATGGTTGTTTGAAAAGGATCCACTGAGCTTTGTACTCACCCCTTCCTCTTTTTTTTTTCAGGAAATTAAATTGTAAAGACCATGAAAATTTGAATAGTTTCCAGTTTAGTAAGTTTCTATTTTTTTAATGTAAGGGCATGTTGCCCAATTTTGAATAAGTCTTCCACTAGAATTTTATTTTATTTTAGAGGTTATGAATTTATTTGATCAACAATGTAATAGTTTAAATTATAAAGTTATGTATTTTCTTTTTATGAATAAAGAAGTTGAATTTTTCTTTATCTCTAATTGCCTTGATTTTTTTGAACAATAATTGTATTCTTGAATCTATCCTAAGGCATGAGGTATTGAAAAATAGAAAGTCAAGTGTGTGTCACTTGTAAAGTAATACCAGCCCGACCCGCCAAATGGTTAAGTCCACTGTCAAAGAATGGTGGTTATGTCCAATGCTCAATGAATGTGGGGGTTGGGGTGTTACAATTATTTCTTTCGATTCGTCTGAACACTATCAAGAATTAACAGAAAGAGTGAACCACCCTCGGTATTCCCCTTGTGGTCCTAGACACAACCAGGCGCGACATCTTTATCAAATAGAAGTCTACTTCTGAGTCCACTATCCATAAAGATACGAAAATCATATAAAAAACTATTATCATCTCTTAAATCCGATGTAACACCCCAACCCCTGTATCATTAAGCAATGGAGGCATCCACCATTTTTTTGACAGTGAACTAAACTAAACGGCGGGCCGGGCCGGTGTTACATTACAAGCGACACACACTTGACTTTCTATTTCAGTCATTTCATGCCTTGATTGTATTTAACCATACATAACTTAAAATTAAGAATTTAATAAGGCAATAGTATAAGAAATAACTAAAATTCATAAACTCAATTAATTAAATAAAAATTGAGTATATAATTTAAAAAATATATATTACAACGGAAGTCTTAAAACTTGGGCAACATGCCCTTACATAAAAATTAGAAACTTTTTAAAGAACCTAACTAATATTTATGATCTTCATGTAATCTAATTCCCTGAAAAAATAAAAGGAAGGGTGAGCACACAGCCCAGTGGATCTTTCTAACATTTAAATCATTATTTCAATTCAAACAAACCAAGCATATCAAAAACTTTTGTACATTAGGCGA
>JAJIYU010005527.1:0-22217 GCA_030144865.1 Tinospora cordifolia
ATGGCCAGTAAAAAGAAAGCATTAAGAATCCAAATTATAAAACAAAACCTCAGAAATAGATTAATCAAAATAAGAATATCAGGATTCTACAATCCAGATTTACATCCTAGAATTAAAATAAACCTAGCCTAACATGATTAAGAGTTCACACATCAAAGAATTAAGATCACAAATACACATACTCAACTCTTGGACTTTGATCTTCAATCCTTCTTTGTCTTCTCTCTTTTCTCCTTTGTCGGTCGTTTTTCTCTAAAAACTTCGTTCTCAATACGATCATCATCTTTAAACCTTACTACAATGACCTATTTATAGTTTTTCACTAAAGAAAACCCTAAAATAATGAAATACGACGACCGACCGCGATCCATAAGTTCTGACCGCGGTCCACAGAATGACAAAACAAAACTCAAATACATGAAATCACGAATGACCGCGGTCCATGGATGAGTGACCGCGGTCCACAGAATGATGTTTAATCAACACTCACTAGTGACCGCGGTCACTGGATTATCGACCGCGGTCCACAGTGCTGTGTTATTTTTCTTCATGTTCTTTGTTCCGTTTACCGCGGTCGGCGTTGCCGACCGTGATCATTAGTGACTTTTTCTCATTTTTGGCTATTCTCAACTCATCGCGTGCTCCTATTCCTATTCCAGTTCATTCTACACCTGCACAAACATTGAAAACCTTTCTCGGACATTATATTCATATAAAAATGTTAGAAATAACATCAAAATCATGCTAATATGCAACAATGCTCTAAATGCATATTTAACTAAATATAAGCAAATACACTAAATTTTCTATTACACTAATGCATATTATATATAAAATGCCTATAGTATAATTAGTCTGCTATGCAACTAACATAATACAATTAAGCTTCCTCCGTACAAGAAGATGCCTAGAAGACCAAAGAAAAACAAGAAGAAATCCATAGATGAGATGCAGGAAGATGGCAAGAAAATGTCCAAACATGGGATGATGATGACTTGCGGATTATGTGGCAAATCCGAGCACTACAAGAGGACTTGTAGTAATAAAAAAAATCCTAACTTTGTTCCAATTTATACTGTTATAACTTAATTTCCTGGTTCTTTAATGTAATAGCGAAAGAAAGGTAGGTCAAAAAAGAATAATCTTAATAAAGATGTGAGCCAAACACACACTTCGGTAACTGTAAGTCATCGTTATTTATTTTACATGGTTTTGTTAAGATAGGAATAATGGTACTAATATCAAATAACGACATATTGATAAGCTGCCACCTCGGACACAAACACAGGAATCCACCTGAAATGAATGCATACTTCAAACCTTGAAAGAGCCCCTTCCATGACTAAATGTGAGAGAAGGAAGTACAACAATAAAATATGACAAGTGCGAAAGGGTTTTGGAGTAAAGATATTTGGCGAAATAGGCAATACATGCATGAGGGTATGTCTCGTATGTAAATGTATGGAACTTTTCAAAATATTTACTAATGAATGCACTAATTTCATGGTACTATTTGTAATTCATGTATCACAAGATGCCCGGGAAAATAAATGTAAGATGCGTCGTCAGACCAAAGGCCGCGACTTCAACTGCATCTGAGTTAATAAGGGGCCAAACATGTGTGAGAAAAAAATGTTAGTGTGGAGGCCCTCAAGCAAAGGAGGTTCCCACTTCAACATTGGGGAGTCTTATAAAAATAATGAATCGATTGTATAGTTCGTTGCTACTTAAAGGAGCTTTTTTTGAAGACAACTTCTTTTTTTTTTGAAAACAACTCTGTAAAAATACTTGTCTAAAAGAAACATTTTCGTTGGTTCTTTTCTACATTCTAGTTTCAAGTATTTCTTACTGGATAGTCTTTGAAAGATAGATGAAGTGATAGGACTAGTTCTAAGTGTTGGCGAAGAAACGTGAGTAGTGATATCATTTCCCAATTTGCAGGACTTACATGTTTATACGACTTCAAAGACATGGTTGAGTAGTGATATCAGACTAAATTCTAACTTCACAATGCTGAGTCATGTTGATGCAACAGCAACAAGTACTACTCAATCCAGAGTGACCTGCAAGAATAGATTATATTTCGAGTCCAGAAGGTATCTTGGCTAGACTTCTGTAGTGGTTATCTACCAAATGATATTTTCTTTAGTGTTCGATGCAAGTATTTTAAGTTTAAGGTTGAATATAAATGTTTTTTGTTGTAATGCATTTCTTGACTGATGATGTATCTTTGCTTGTTTGGAACAATTTGCTTATTTGATTAGAAGACCAATTTCTAGCACTTGTCAGTATACATCTACTACGACATTACGTTTAATTGTGTGGTTACTCATGTTGTACATAAGTTACTAATTTAATGTACACTAGAGAAAGTGAAGTTCATTGAAGCACCATCAAATCTAAAATATTAAGCAGACGATGAAAACAAGGAAAACGAGAGAAATTGCATTCTAGAATGCAACGTTGATGTGCATTTCAGTTATGGTACCAAAATAGTCATCACTAGCAAAAGGCAAAAGGCATTAGTTGTTCCTATTCAACTTAAAATCACTACACCCCATGCATAAAACACAACAAAAATTACTAAGAAAACAAGCGAAGCAGCAAAGCAATCATCGTTCTTTGGTTCAACAAATTAGTGTGTTTTTTCTCTTCTTTCTTCTTTTTGACAGTGTTGTCTAGCACTTGCAATTAAGACTTTCAATATACAATAATGGCACAAAATCTTATGTATATGCAATGTGAAAAAGCTAGACAATATAAGAAAGCTACCATGCTTAATTGAAATTATATTCCACTGTCAGTTTGTTCAAATGAGTGAATAAAAAAAAACTACAACATTTAAACTAATTTCACAATTCTCGTAGAACAAATTTTTAAACAAAAAATAAGATACAACTAACAACGACAACTAAAATGAGTTTTGTACTTGTTAGTCCTGTCGATGTTAATTTGTTTTCCATGTGCGTGTTCTCTATGGACAATTTGGCTCTCTCGACTATAAGTTGTTCATTTTCACACTTCAATTTCAATATCTTTGCCCTCACCTAACTTGCTACTAATTCTAAATGCTCCACTTTTTATTTTAGTTTTGCAATCTTATAAATAAAGGAAGTGCATATTTCTTTTACATTGGCTGATGGAACAAGATCTACCCACCTAAACCAACTACAATCCTTTTCTGTTTGTCAAAAAAAATCAAACAACGATTTAAGAGCAAACACAATACTTTCTTTTACACAACCTTCATATGTAATTAAGACTTACCTTTCAATATTGACATCTTAAGAACTTTCTTCTTGGGTTATCACGACTAAATGATGTGTAACATCTTACAATCTCATTATGCTTGCATCCACGCCTCTCATCTACCACCTCGCCTTTTTCCATGGAAAACATTGACTCAATCGAAGATGACATTCTAACTTCAACCCAATAAACAAGTTAACTGTCAATCAATCTCTCAATTATGCCAATTTGATGAACAAGCTAACAATAAATCAATCTCTCAATTGTACAAATTTGATGCAACTGATATTTAACAATGAAATGAAATAAAGTATTTGTTGGGTTCTTTAAAGCATCCTTAGAACATTCTTTCCTTGTTAATTGTCAAAACTATCTCATTAACTTTCAAAACTCTTACATACATGTTTATACATAAAATAATTGCAACAAAGAAGAAGATAACTAGATTGCCTTGGTTCTTAACTAGATTGTCTTAGTTCTTAACTAACTTTAACACAAAGTAACAACTTGTAATAGCAGTTTAGAAGTAATAACAAATAGTTCATATGGTAACTGAAATCAACTTTCAATCATGCAAACACATGATTCGTATGGTAATTGGGTCCATTTTAGTCATACAAACACATGATTCATCTGTTCTTGATAGTTCATATGGTAATTGAATTCAACTTTCAATTATGCAAACATATGATTCTGATTCATGATAGTTTATATGACATTCTAAGGACGTATCTAATATAAAAAATGAAATGCATTCATAAAAAGTCTCACCTTATGACGCCCAATAAGCCCAAAGCGCCCAAAAATCATCTACAACACCTCAGCCAACACTTACTTTGCCAAAACGCAACACACAGACGAAGTAGATTGCCAAAACCTTTGCCAAAATGCAATAGCAACACGCAGGAGCAAGATTTTTTGCCAAAACAGGGTTCTCTTCCAAAACCCTTCACTAGAAACTTTCCCAGCACGCAACCCTTCACCAAAAATAACAGCAGCACGCAACCTTTTTTTCTAAACGTAGCAACAACAGACACATTGATGCATTCTTTGCCAACTTGCATTAGCAGAAACAACTTTGCCAAAATGCAACAGTGGCACGCAGGTTGTCTTCAACAAGGATCACAGGAGTGTTCTTTCCCAGCATGCAGCCCTTCATCAAAAACAGTAGCAGCACACAACAACGTTCTTCTTCGTCGTCTCCACTTAGAAACGCAAGTTTTTCTTCGTTATCTCTGCCGAGAAACACAAAAACCCCTCTTCTTCTCTTCTCCGTGAGTTTCAATTTTAGGTTTGGGTTTTTCTCATTTTTCTTTTAGTTGCTCCTAGTGGTGGTGTGATGAGGTGCATGCCATGTTATTTAAAATAGGCCATGTCAGTTGCTTACTCACCTCCACGTTAGCCATTCAATTTTGATTTCACCCATTGGATACAATTTAACATCAAATTGATAGGTTTGTATCTTTTTATCAAAATCGAAACGTTAGGATATATTTGCAAAAACCATGAAACTTTGGAATTTGTAAGCCTATTAACCAATTATTATTTTATTGACTTAACAATATCAAGCTATAATACATTCAACCCTAATGCTAGGTTGGCATACAAACCTAAATATTTTGAGATTGTTAATAAACCGTTATTGACACCTGAAGCAACAATCTAGCTGGACATGCTAAGTTTGATACTAATATTAATATGGCAAGACAAAACCAAATGGCACTCAAATAGAGTCTCAAGCGAAAATCAAGAAAATGTATCTAGGACAATTTGGGTGTGCCATTATGAATCTATTTGAGAGTTAATTGGTTGTTCAAGTCACGTGATTTGATTGAAACACAACTTCTAGGCAACCAAATACCTTGAGGCTTTATATAAATAGGGTATAAGCCTCAAGCCAAGCAAGGAACAAAATTACCAAGCTCATTTCTATATCTACATGTTTTGTACAATACTTCACTAACTCGTCTTTAGCTGGTCTACTCAAACATTCCTTGGGATAACATTTTCTTCCTCTATTTATGCATTCAAGTCTTCTTCATCTAGCAAGGTCAAAAAGGCAAGTCATTGATTGTCTTCTTTATCTCAACCTGTGTTAATCAAAACTTTCACTAGTAATAATGATCGAGAATATGTATAATTACATGAAATAAAAACAACCGGTGACAAGGAAAACCTCACCTAGTCAAGTAGATTTCGTCATTATAGAATGAAAGAATTTGAATTGAAAACTCTCCCATTTATTTGTTGGTGCATTCTTACTTAGGTTTATGGTGGTTAAATGGTAGTGATTGAGGCCATATTTAGCAAAATAATATTGACTCTTTTTTCCTTTTTATGCCATGAAAATGAGGAAGGAAGGCTAAGCATAAGAAAATTGAAGATGAAAAAACTTATCATAGTTGGTCATTAGCCTTGTGATTTTTATTATTGTGATCATAACCTAAATCAGTAGGATCATATTCTTATGTGTAGGGATAGATCAAAATCTTTAATGGGATTGTAATTTGATAGGATTGTGATACGATCATAATCTAAATCACTAGAGCACGATTGTATAACGATCCTTCTTACCATTCAAGGATTTAAATAGATCATAAAAATAGATTTTATTTTTCTTTGGGTAATTATACTTTCTTGGGCTTTTGGGATCTAATTATGGTAGATTCGCATCATGTCCTAATTTAGTTATAGCATCGTCTCTTTGAGACAAAGACATACCATGCATTACAAATAGATCATAACTCCATAATGCAAAATATGTCATTCAACTTACCTTGACACTTCAAATATTGCTAGCAAGTCTTTCTAAATTAGGCATCATCAAAAAGGCTTTGGTTAATGTTGCACAATGTTCTCACGATAGCATATGTTTCCTTATTTTTAGGTTACCCTCTTTTAGTAGTATTCATCTACGTCAACAATGTCTTATCCATCTTGTCATTTTTTCTGGTGTTGGGCAAATCTTATACCAAACACCTTGTGTAGGAAGACATTGCAAGCTACGTTGGTTTCTTTATCACAACAAGTCAAGAAGTAGAATACCACATTGAGAAATAGCTTGAGATAATGACATTGTTGTTATGACAATTTGATGGTAGATACAATCTTCGACTGAGAAACTTAAAGCATGAGGAGCAACCATAATACAACATCAAGTAAAAAATAAACCAAACCTCAACGACATTCTTACCACCCTAAACCCTATAGCCATCAATGGTTATCCCATGACAATTCAAGATATATAAGGAGTCTATTGGGAAAACAAACAAGTTGGGACCTAAGAAAACTAGTGTTTTATTGGATAAAGATGATTCTCAAAGACATTACATTGATAGGGAAAGTTTGCCCAAGGTAGTAATAGATTAGTCAACATGTTGTTTTATTTAATTCATCTCCTTGAGAAGCAAAAATTAACTTTGACATAAAAAAGTACAAAGACTTGGTCACCATTCATCTAAGAGATCATTGAACACCCGTTATCATATAATATGAAGATCATTGATGTCAAGACTTATTAAGCGAATACTGAACTGTGAGAGCACATCTAGAATTGTACATCTAGGATGGCATTCAAGGGATACGATGATGCTACAATCTACGAAGGTTTCTAAATCACCTAGGTGATCATGTGTGGGAGTAGAATTATAAGTTGAAACCTTTATTTATTCAGTATTTCAAACAAATAACTCATTCTCTATGAAATAGTTCACAACGTGGAATAACTATCAGAAAAGGTCGAATGACCTATTGTTTTGATGATGTGTCAAATGAGGTTGATGAAGAGGTATATGACCATACCACAATCGCTACCTTTCGAGTCAATGCTAAGACCCAAACACATCCATTGGTCCATTAGCATTAGGAAAGTGAACAATTGAAAAAAAAACTTAATTCTAATGTAATCATTTTGAGTTATCGAATATATCATAGAATATGAATATATTTTAGTAGGTGCCAATCTTTTTCATCTGGCCACATTGCATTAATATGGATCAAATAGTCCATTGAGTATGCAATCAGAGTCGAGAGAACAGACAATGTATTAATGGCGAAGAGTTTTTTTAAAACAAAAGAAAATGATCCATCAAAAGGAAAATAAATATTAAAAGTGTGAGGAAAGCACAAAGCTTAAACAAGATAATAAAGACTGGGATCAAAGATAGTCTAGTTATCAATAACATAGAAATAACAAAATGGTCCATTATGTGCATTGGCATGCAATGATCGAAAAGGATGAAAAGGTCAACCTGGCAGAGAGATTTGTGAAAGTATTGTCATTAGGGGTGTTCGTGGGTTGGGTTGGGTTTGGGGTAAACCCGCAACCCAACCCAAACAGTTTAGGTTGGGAAAGTTGAAACCCAACCCAACCCAATATATGGTTGAACCCAACCCAACCCAAACAGTTCGGGTTTGGTTCGGTTTGGGTTGGGTTATCGGGTTGAATTTCAAATTTTTTACAAGTTGTTTACTTAAAAATAACATTCCTTGCCTAGATAAACATATTATAAATGAAGAAGAAGCAATATAAGGAGCATGAACCATAAGCTATGAGATTAAACTAGAAAAATTACAAAAAATGAGAAGAACATTAGCAAAAATTCGAATAGGAAGATGAGGATTTAGAAATAAACAAGAAAAATTATTAGATAGAAAAAATTTGAAACAAGTGAAGAATATTGATTGATAATAGATTGAACAATAGTAGGAATACCATAAATATATTATATATGACGAAGCAGTAGGCAAGTACTAAATAAAGAATAATGTTTAATGCACCAATCTAATACAAAATGAGTATAGGGAGCCCCTTTATTAGATGTATAATGGTTAATGCATCAATTTAATACAAAAACTTGAATAACATGCTTATGCTTTATTTCCAAGTAGTAAAATGCATAATCTTCTTGAATTATATTTATTTTAGAACCAAAATCGGTTGTGAAAAAATTAAGATATTTTTCGATTTGGGTCGGGTTATGTTCGGGTTATGGCGGTTAAACCCACAACCCAACCCAAACTGTTCGGGTTGAGCATTTTTAAACCCAACCCAACCCAAACATGGTTTAAGACTCAACCCAAACCAACCCAAAAGGTTTGGGTCGGTCGGTTTGGTCGGGTTAATCGGGTTGATGAACACCCCTAATTGTCATTACCATCACAAGACCATGAGTTGAAAGAGAACATTGAAACCTTGATCTAAGCACAGTAATTTTAGAGAGTATGTTTGAAAAGCAGGAACATGATTGAACAAGAGGACTTCACTAGCATGTCTAAGATAAAAAACAAAAACATTGGTTAAGATTTGTTGGAGCTTTTAATTGCTATTATGAGGTCTATGCTAGACAAGCGAAATTAGAGGTTGATGAACATGGGACAACTCCTTGAGAAGCAAAGAAAATCAAATGTCACTATCACCTTCATAGATGAAGAAGTGAATGGCATTGTTTACATACACTCAGATACATTAGTGGTAACCATGGTGGTGACAAACTAAAAGATGTATAGATGTTTGTCATAGCTTGATGAATATTATCCTATTATAACCAATAATTAAAAAGCTTAGATTGATTAACAACTAACTCACTCTGCTTGAATGCCCCTCACTTGCGTTACAAGTCATAGAGTGATGATTCCCCAATGCGAATAATCCATCCCAATCATAGTAGGAGATTAGGAACATAAAGCGTCCATAATGCTCAATTTTCTCATGGTAAATTGTCAAGTTGTTTCCAATGTTATCATCTGGAGGCCCTTACTTAACAACATACAAGCAATAGTGTTGACCTACCATCAACATTTGAAGTTGCTAGTGGAATGGGGTTGTGGGTATTGTTTGAGGAAGCCAAGAATAGATCATGAACCTTTACATGGCGACAATGTAGCAAATGTCGTCGTAGACGAAAACATTGACTGCAACAAAAGACAATTGACATCGAAAACAAGGCTAGTGAGCTACAATTGCAAGGCTTGTATAGATGTTGGTGATCACTGCAAGTGTAAAGTGTCGCAAGTAGTAAAAATCGGTTGTAAACCAGATGTTGTCCTCTAAGAACAATTAATTGCCAATAATCTTAAAGCTCAATCTACTAGTAGTATCAATTTTATGAAGACTATAAATCAAAGGTGAGAGTGTTTTAAATTGAAATCAAATTTAAATCAAAAGAAAATTGTGTTTGAGAACTATATTGATCAAATTTCTAGGATAATAAAATATAATGTGATCCCCCTTAATTCTTATCTTAACTAATCTATCTCATAGTTTTATAGGTTATAGCACTTGTTATTAAAACTCCATTATAGGTTATCTTAGTATATATTAGTGAAGTTTTTAATACCCTCTCCCATGGCATACAACAAAATAATTAATGCAGTAACGTATGTTTTCCACGTGCAACCTCCTATAAAATCAATAACCTCCTGGTCAATTGATCTGTCTAAGTCTATAACTTGATTATCAAACCTTTATCCTGAGTTAGTTTAATGGTCTAAGATCTTTCTATTTATGGGCAGTAAATAGAAAGCATTAAGAATACAAGATATAAAGCAAAACATCAACATAGATTAATCAAAACTCAGAATTAAGGGTTCTCACGATTAAAATTACATCATAAAATGGAAAGTTTAGCCTGACATATTGTAGACAATACAGAAATAAGGATTATAAACACTGGAAATCATACTAGAAAGACTCGAATGCCTTCTTTTTGTTATACACGTGCTCCTTGCTCCAACTTCTTTGCTGCTTCTATTTAGGCCTCACCCGTTGATCTCAAGAGCTTTAGAGAATGTCCCAAAATGAATGTTTTTGGGTGTAGAATTAATGTCAACTGATGGCCAAACCCCCAAAGCACTTCTCTATTTATAACTGTGGCTCAAAACTGCTCGACACCACTCAAATTGCCTTTTTTTAGTCGCACTACAGTGGTAATTGATCGTGGTAGTCTGGGCATAACACAGATCTAAACATCTTGCAATCTATCAAAATCTGTCAAATTTTTCACTAGCGTGGTTGGCTATCGTGGTAGTCATACTGTTCTTGAAACTCGTCCTCTAGTTACCACAATAGTGTATTCTACTTAATAATGTACTTTTTGGTTATCGTGGTATGCTACTGCGATAACATATTCAGCCCAAAAACTAATCTTTTGGTTACCGCAGAAGGCTATCACGGTAGTGTATTTTGCCCAATGGATCGTTCTTACTATCACGGTATTCTACCACGGTTATGATTTCTTGATGCGCAAACTACTCTGACTACCGTGGTAGTGTGTCGCGGTAGTGATTTTCTAGGTTTCTTCTTCTTTTAATGCTTTGGTTACTGTGGTAGTGTGTTTTCCTACCATGATAATCAGTTGATTTGTGTTGTTTTGAGTTGTTATTGATCATCAATCCTTTGTGTACTTGTAATTACTCATCCTATACCTACATAAACAACTAAGAACCTTTCTCTAAAATTAAATCACAAGTATAAGCGCATAAAACCATATTGAAAACTCTCCTAATTGTGCAAATGATATTCAAATACTTATATTAATGCTTAAGAACTTATATATAAGTAAATATGTCATGTTTCTTATTCAAACCATGCGAAACATATGCAAAATGCTTAGGATATAGTCAGCATAGTATGCAACTAACAATATACATCATACTTTTATAGGGAGTTGACTTGCAACTGTTCTTTACAAGTTAATAGACTTTGCCTCTTTTGACAACTAGCATGGGTGCAAAGTATAACACCCAAACCTTCGGTCACCCAACTGTATCAGAGTAAAATTATGAAAATACATTTGAGTACAATAAATACAAAGAGGTAAATGAACATTTAATAATAATCACAGGGTCAATCAAAGAGCGATATGATACATATTCATTTTGTCATGCATGTTTTAAGAATTACTGAATCATTAAATAACAAATGATATCATCAAATAAAACTTAAATAATAATGCATAGTTTCAACGAATTACAACTGAATGGTCTGGCTCGTAGGTCATTATAAGATACATGGATCAAATGAAATAACAAAATAATTTGAGGCTCATGACTGATTGCGTCTCAGACCAAATCAAAAAGACTATGTCAGAGTTCAGAGGTCACCCAGATCAATATGTATTTAAAAAGAACATAAGGAAATTGGGTGGGCACATAACCTCCATCGATCATCTTAATACTTATCATGCATTATAAAAATTAAAACACAAACATGTAATACTCCCAAAACATTAAGTGATTCGAACAATTTATTGTTTTAGGATCAACATTAAGAATAAAAGGACTACCCTCAATGTTTTCTTTTTCATGAATGAGACATCCATCAATTTAAGATATAGTCCAGGGGTTCCTCATAAAGTGAGCATCAACCCTTAAGGAAACTTTTTCAAAATGCATTGTAACACCTCGATCTTTGAATCTTTCATAATTAATATGTTTGTCTCATAATTAGAGACACACATGCAGTCAATCCTACTTTTATCACGCTTTAATATTCAGGAACTGAGATATTACTATTTCTTGCATCAATAATCTAATCTCTTGGTTTTACCAAGTTACATCTTATATCATATTAGAGTGAACAACATACTAATTTATAACATAAATAACCAATAACATTGGGATGATCGATTAAATGAAAAAATCAACTTACCATCAAATTATGATTAAACATTGACCCCATGGCCAAGGTTTATATAAAATAATAAATGTTTGGCCCAATGGTCGACTCCAACAAGTAAATGAACAAGATAAATATAAAGTGGGTCCCAAGCCCTAAAATTGGAAACAATAAGTAAACCTCTAATCTTATACAACCTCAATTGTAAGGCGTGCCATTACTACAAAATTACTCCTCTTCACTCGTCTATACAAGTGTATTCAGTAATCACTTGAAAAGAATGAGTGGGTTGAGCTCAAGAGACCAGTGGATCACATAAAGTACATTTAAGTATTATTAAATTTAAAATATAAAACATGCACACATTCGTCAAACATTAGGAGTTTCATACAGTTCAATTGTTCATGGTTGTCGTTAAGACTAAAATGACCTTCCTTGGTATTGCCTTATTAGTCTAGAATATCGGAAGTAACTCCAAAAGACCACTTATATATTTAAGACCCAAACTTAGGAGTGAGGTCTCAACTCGACTCTTTGTCTCATCTTGACTATGACAACAGTATCAACACCTACCTTGGGTTGGAGGCACCCACGATGATACTAGACTGCCATATTATTAGTATCATCGCCTTGGTACATTAGATTTTTTAATCATTTTAGTTAAGTAACCACTAGCACACTCAACAATATCCACATTACATGGTGTAAACACATAAAATAATTTGATAAACTGTTAGTCATGCATAAGATCACATAGTACATGCTATTTATCATATAATACATATCGCATATCATTGAAGTAGTATTATGCATACATGAGTCATACAATATGCTATCAATAGTACAACAGGTAGACAATCATTCAAGTAACAGGTTATCACACCCCTAACATGTTTCTAAATATTCAATAAAGATAAACAATCAATCATACCTCATATTTAGAACTAAAATAATATTAAAGAGTATGAGCATTCATCTCCACGTTTGACGCTTAAATCCTTCATAGTCCTTGTAGTGTTATCCCAAGTCTTCTTTGAGTCTTCAACCTTAAAGGTTAAGAATCAATGCATTCACTATGAAGAACAAATTACAACTCTCCTTTTTACTCTCAAGGAGAGAACAAGGAGATTCTCTCTTTCTCTTAAACTATAAGAGAACCAAAAAAAAGATGAAGAAGAGAAAAATGAGAAGGGATGGTTTGAGGGGAAGGAAAGGGTGACATTTATAGGTTATTGCTGACATACATCATGTGACTTGTTTGCCCACATTCATCATGTGACTTGCTTGATTTACGTGACTTAATTGCCCATATGTACTATATGACTTGCTTGCCCGCGTGCTTCATGTGACTTGCTTGGATAAAATGATCGTTTTACCCTTAGTTGGTAAAATAATCGTTTTACCCCTAGATGGTAAAGCTACAATTTTACCCATGGTTTAGGTAAAATGATTATTTTATCGTTGAATGGTAAAATTACTATTTTACACCTAAAGGTCAAATTTCACCTTTTTTGCCTTATGAACTTTTCTTGGGTTTTTTTAGCCCTGAGAATTAAAATTTGGGAAAAATATGATTATATACAGTATTTGAAAATATATTACATAAATACCATATATTTCAATGTTATACAAATATTCAAATTTTAATTATGAAAATGTCAAAACAGAAAGTAGAGAGACTAAATTACGTGAAATCAAAAACCAAAATAGAAAGAATGAAAACAAAAAGTATTCATGTTTGACAAAATTGGTGGGTAATTAATGTAATATAATATATGTATATATGCAATCACTATTGACGAAATTGACGAAATTGACGAAATTGACGAAATTGACGAAATTGAATTGAATTGACAATAAAGTTTTGATGGAATTAAATTGAATTGACAATAAATGTTTGACGGAATTGACGGAATTGAATTGAATTAACAACAAAGGTTTGACTGAATCGATGGGTAATGTAATAAATGTATATACGCAATCTATTTATTGTATACAATTATAATTCTTATAGCAATTAATTTACTGTTTATTATTCTTGGTTGCAAGAAAATATTTTGCATATATTTCTTGTATATTATCTGTATATTATATGTATATTTTGTATATACAATCATCTGTTTTCTTGATTTATGTTCAACATCTCCGCAGTAAAAGTAATCTGTATATATTTTATATATATATTTCTTGTATAATATCTATATATTATACCTATATTTTGTATATATAGTCATGTATTTTCTTGATCATTATTTAATATCTATGCGAAAAACTATTCTATGTATATTTTTTGTATATTTCTGATATAGTTTTTGTATATTATATGTATATTTCTTATATACAGTGATCTATCATGAGTTTTCTTTCATTTACCAGCAAAATAATAGGTCTATGTATATTTTCTGTATATTTCAGGTATATTTTCTGTATATTTCAATTATGATTCTTACAACAATTAATTTATTGTTCACTATTCTTGGTTGTAGGAAAATATTTTGCATATATTTTTTTGTATATTATCTATATATTATATGTATATTTTGTGTATACAGTCATCTATTTTCTTGATTTATGTTCAACATCTCCGTGGAAAAAGTAATATGTGTATATTTTATGAATACTTCTTATATATTTTATATATATATTTCTTGTATATTGTCTATATATTTTACCTATATTTTGTATATATAGTCATATATTTTCTCGATTATTATTTAATATCTCTGCGAAAAACTATTCTATGTGTATTTTCTGTATATTTCTGGTGAAGTTTCTGTATATTATCTGTATATTTCTTGTATATAGTAATCTGTCATGAGTTTTTTTTCACTTGCCAACACAATAATAGGTCTGTGTATATTTTTTTTTTGTATATTTCAAGTATATTTTTTGTATATTTTAATTATGCTTCTTACAACAATTAATTTATTTTGATTATGATTGATTGATTTGTTGATAAATGAATAAGTTTAAAAAATGACTTTTGATTACATATGTTAATTACAAACTAATAGTTATAAATATGTTAAAATCACTTTGTGTGCATTCTTTTATCTATATACATAAATTTAGTATATACAGTCTATATATTTTATGTATATATAGTATATACTCCATGTAAGGAGTAAATTTTGAATATTTGTTGTATATTGTTTGTATTTTTTTGTATATTTCATGTATATTATGATAATAGAGTCTGTTCCCTGGTCAATCTGTATATTTTTTGTATATTCTATTTATATTTAGTGCCATCCTATTTTCTTAATTAAAAATTAACTCATTCCTCTACACATGTTAGATTTTGTGTATTTTCTGTATATTTATTGTATACATATTATATATTTGTAGTATATTTCTTGTATATTATGTGTATACAATTTTTATCCTGATCATTATGCAATTCACATCTACAGGAAATTAATTTTTCTGTATATTTGTTATATACAACTTATATATTATGTGTATATTTCTTGTATACTACATGTATACAGTCTGTTTTCTGTAAATGCGCAACTCATCACAACATGAAATTATTTTTCTATATGATTTTTGTATATTTATAGTATACAAATTATACATGTGACATATATTTCATGTATATTATGTGCTAAAGTATGTTTGCTAATCATTGCGCAATTCACTTTTGCAAGATTTAGTTTTTCTGTATATTTTCTATATATTTGTTGTATATAGGTTGTATATTTATCATATATTTTTCGTATATTATGTGTATACAATGTGCAAAATTCACTCTATAGGGATTTATCATATATCATAATGCAACTCTTATTTGCAAAAAAATATTGCATGTATATTTTTTATAATAATCACATATATACATACATATATATATATATATATATATATATATATATAAAAGTATTTTACAGAAAAATTGTAAAATAGCAAAGTTGTAAAAAATTTGTGACTGCTCAATACAATGCACTACATCAGTTACATATAGAAATATACAGAAATTCATCAACACTGTCCTCTTTATTAGCCTTTTTTGGACTGCAATATATATAAATATATAAAAATATACATAAATATTCAAAAATATACAGAAATATATAACCTTCATTCATCGGCATTGTTCATCATTACTGTTTATCGTCATTGTTCATCATTAGTATTCATCAGCATTGTTCATCATTTTCTGATTTGTGATTTGTTTTCTAATCATCCACTAGTTCGTTGTTTCGCAGACAACAAGAACAAGCACCAACAATCAAAGGGGAATACAACGATAGAAATGATCAGCAAAACGAACAAGAAAGAATCACGAAGATAAAGAAGATCCAAACATGAATGCACCAGAAAAGCTTGCAGAAGTAGTAGCAGAACCACCAAGCACCAATAGTAAATCTAAAAAATAGCAAACCGAATACGCAAAGAAGAGGCAGTGCAAACCAGAACAAGATGCGACAGAACGAACAACAAGATCTAGCGATGAAAAGAAAGAGGAATCAAAACCCTAGAAGCGAGATGAACGACGAAGAACAAAGAATCGGCAAAACAGAGATCTATAGCGAGCAGCACAAAGAAATTAGCGGCAACGATGGTGGAAGCGAGATCTGGTTGGCACGTGTTCTAATATGTCGGTATTTATGAAAATAATATAAGAATGTTGATATAACTGAAAAACAAAAACTTAGTCAAAATATTTTTGATAATATTTTTAAAATATTGACATATTGTGTAATTTCCTCTTAAAATTTACATTTTCAAATACTTTATTTTCTTTATTTTAACTGTTATTAAAAAAGTTTTATAAATGTTTAGGGTATTGCATGCATCGACTATCATGGACACTTATAAAGTGGGGTCATCTTGTGAGTATACACTAAATAAGAACTACGTAGTGATCATATAAGGGGTCATACAAGGAAGAAGTAATTTTTTTGTCCATGACCTACTCATTAGGGACAATATCTTTGATGATCAAATATGAATACGTCATGTTGGTACATGTTTGGTTTCTTAACCATCTTTGTTTAGTTGAAAACATCCTATAGGTAAAATTACTATACACATGCATAGATTATATCAATAATTAAATCACTAACAAGGTTCCATCATTGATAACCTAACATATAACATAATTTAAAACCCTAATATACTTCTAATCATACAATTGTTCAACCATGCAAATCAACATGAAGTTAATGGGACACTAACATGAATCGAATCATATTATTCAACAAGAATTGACTTATTCACATTACATTGACTTATACACATAAAATTCCTAGAACACATTATATTTTGGTGTTTTTCACCCACATACCCTACCTACCTCGAATATTATCATATGAGGGCGGTTTCCATGCTAAGTCGTTATGTGTATGTGCAAGAAGAACGCCCTAAATTAGGATTTAAGGGAGTATACATTCTCTTGTTTATCTTTCTTTGTCTTCTAATTTGTTCATAACCATTATGTATTTCTTCCTCTATTTTTGCACCTTCCTAATACTAGCAATCCAAAAGAGAGCAATAAAAACATAAATTTAAAATTTAAACAAGAGACTTGGCCAAAGAGGTCCATATAGTGTAGGTTTAATATGATTTTTTTTTTAGTGTTTTTGCTCGGCCTTTGGAAAGAGTTTTCAAATGTATTTTTGATGGTTATTCAAGGATGGTTTTAAGGGTCCTTCAATGGAGAAATAATAGGTTTTGGATAGACACGGGGACATCGCATAGGTGGTCTATCATTAGACCAAAAACATGAGTTCAAGTAAGGTGATAACTAAGTTTCAGGGGTTTTGGTTACAATTTTTTTTTCACGAGTGTCTGGTTGGTCTTTTGAACATTTTCAATGGTTGAAAACATGCTGGGAAAATGTTCTAATGATGGCTAAAATATAGATATTTGGACAACGTATGGTGACAATTTGTTGAAGAAAAGAAGAGAAAAAAGAATATACGAAAATTTTAACTTTACTCACCTTGAGAGTTTTATTCTTTCCTTTGTATTTTCACTAAATGAATTTGATTTTTTGTTTTCTCTAGTTTAAATTTTTTTTTCTTCTTTTTAAAACTTTTGAACACAATATATTCCCCTTTATTTCTCTCCAAAAGGAATGTGATTTCTTGGTTTCTTTATGTTGCTACTTTAAATAATTTTGTTTCCTCAATATTTGATTTTTGCTTACACACAAATAAATAAATAAATATATGTATATATATATATATAACACCCCAATTCTTGGTCTTTTCATTCTGTCACATGGGGGTCACGCATGGAGAGGCACATGCCCATAAGTCATTAAATATATCATCGAGATACTACGTGTGTCAACCATCGAGGAATAGGACGTTATTGATTTTGTCGTCCGACACGTCTCATCAACATCATAATCACATGTGTAATTTATCAGTCTCATGGACACACCAAGATATATTAATAGGTGATAAAATATAATAAATCTCATCAAAACTCATAGATTAAACTGAATAAATCTAGACATAAAGTGTTCACGTAATGGTCTAAAAACAAGCCCTTGTGGCCATTTACTAATTCATAAAGTCACTAACACAACTTAAAATGGTCATATGCCTAGTTTAACTATTGTTCTTGGACTGACATAAAGTAAGTCAAATCACGAGCTTCCTAGTGAGGTTTGTAGCCATCAAACAGTACCTAGTTATACTGTAACTCGAACCGTCTCGAAGGTCATCTAAAATAAAGGGGGGGGGGGGGTGAGCTCAAGAACCTAATAAATCAAACACAGTATATCCATAATATTAATCAAGCTAAAATATCAAACACGCAAACACTTTAAACACATTAGGCGTTTGAGTCATTAAGGTGCTTAATAGTTGTTAAATTGGACCAGAAGACTCAACCCCAGTGTTCTCTCATCATTGTTATGTTAAATAAGACAAGAAAAATGCATTATATGTCATATTTCAATGGGATAAGGGGCACACCCTTTACCTAACTCGAGAACTATGGTCACACCCATTGCTCCATCACTAAAGAACTAGGGACACGCTCATCGTTCTGTTATCGGGAATTAAGGACTAACCCGTCATTCCATCCACGAGAATATCCACAATCATCCCTCGTGGACCACTGTACCAGTACATAGTTTAAATCTTATTTTAACTTTAATTGAGATCATATAGTCTATCGCATCATATGAAGCATGGAAAATAGAGCATGTGATATTGTTCAAATAAATCAACATGTTAATAATTTCTTATCTCATATTATGAAGACATATAAACAATCAACATGGATATATACATCATGTTATACACCATTCATGCAAACAAATAGCTCATGAAACCCAATAAATGTCAAAACATACTCTGGCATGCTTTTAGACATTTAAAATAAGGTGAACACACATTATGTTTAACATTTAGAACTCAAATAAGACTAGGGAGTAAGGTAATCATATCCACCTATTACTTTGCTCCTCGCGTTCTAGCTCTCGCTTCAGTGGTTTAAGATCGTTGACCTTGTAGTTTGGTATATGATCCTTATCAGTATAAGTATTCACATAGCTTTTTAACTCATCGGACAATTATTTATTAAACAATATGTTATAAGATAATCAAATGGTTTTTGGAGTATGTATGAGACTCGAAAAACACGAAGGGTTTATTACGTTACCACGATACTCCCAACTTTCTTGTCGCAACCCACTTCATAGAAGTGATGTCACGACCGGCACATAATACCATATACGCTACATCTACGTATACAATACTATGTCAACCTCTCACAGTTAATCCCACTTAATATCCCTACAAAAATTTTGACAGAGTTTCATCTAAAATTTTGACTTATCCCAATAAATTCGTCACCTAATAAACACATTATCAATCTACAGTTTACAACAAATAATATTAAACCACAAGTTTTCATCAACCATACCTCGTAATTCATAACTTACAAAGATCCACTCTTAACTAGTGTAACCATATCCAAATTCCTCTAATGATATTACATATATAATGATAATTATAATTATACAAAAGTACAACCCACGCAAAATACTTAAACCTATGCACCCAACAGTGACTGATGAGTCAACTATCTTTCTTGTGCTGGTTTCTTCCCTTTCTTATCTATTCCTGAAATGTCAAAAATTAAGTGAGCTACAACATGCCTATGAATATTTTTTATTTAAGGCATTTAGATGCATTTAAATAAACATGCAAATTCTCAAATCAAATAAAACATTCAAATTCAACATACTCATTTACACAATACATAAATATATTTAACATAACGCTCATGCTAATTTAAAACATGCACCTCCTTATCCTTCCATTTAAAACAATTATGCATCTTCTTATCCTTCCAGATCTAGAGTCGGTCTCACTTCTTGTTTGGCCTCAACAAAAGTAGACTGCAGCTCTGATTTTCCCCATTTCCAACTCATTTCGAGGATTATCACATAAGAAAAGGTTGATACTTCTCATGGCTCAGTCTCATAGGATTCTCACGTAAAGAAGTATTATTTTTCATGACTCAGTCTATCGAAACGATATCATATTTTAGATTTGCTCTTGCAAATCCAAAACACATTGCCATGTAAATAAAATTTCATGAAAGCCAAATCAAATGCAACATATGCTCATATCAATAACATGCTTACATTCAAACCATTTTTTTTTTATCTACAATGCCATATAAATAACAAAGATAAAGAAATACCAACACTAAATCCTGTTGGCCCGTAACTCACTCTCTGGTAAATAACCAGTTTTTCCAACCTTTACTGTAAAATTCAATAATATATAATCCATCATTTCATATCATATCAGGTGCATCCATTCATGGTTAAAAAAAATCAAAAGTTTTAGACATAAAACAATATTCTCCGAAATACCCAAAAATAAATATTACTCGCCAAAATTATTGTCAATCAATTTTCAGTATCCACTTCAACCTCTATACTCAATTCACCAAAATTATCCTATCAAAAATAATTTCAAAAACACCAATCAAATTCAAATTCATTTCTATAATTAATTTTTAACATATTTATTTCTCATTTTTAATCATACACGCACATCAAACCTCACATAGTGATGCCAATTAACTCGAATAATCTCAATAATCATAAAACTAATTTTTTTGGTCATATAAAATATTTTTACAGTAGAAAATAACTTAAATAAGCTTTTAAATCATATTTTTCGTAATTTTCTATATTTTTTTCTTAAAAACCCCATTGCTCAATCGTTCACCAAAATTCTAATTAATATCCAAATTTCATAATTTTAGTGTTAATGGGTCTATATTTTCATTCTCTATATTTCTATAAATCTCAATCAGAGTTTTATTTGAGTTTAACATACCCAAAAACCTATTAAAAGGTTATAAATCTTTAGGCATTTATTTTAAAATCTACAAGGTAGACTAACATAATATAACCACATATCTAGAATCTACTTATCACCAGGAGTGTTTTGGTATAATTTTTGTTGAGTTTTACTCACTGTAGAAAAATACCCAATTTTTGGATACAACTATAAAACACTGTCTATAGCAAAAATTATACCCTTAGGATTGTAGTACAAAGCTTAATTAGCGTTTTTGTAACTAGAATTTGAAGAAATAGCTTACCTGCGCGACGAATCCGGCGATAAAACGAACGTTCCTTTTTTTTCCTCTTCCTGTATCTGTTCGGCTCTCTTTTACGTCCCTGAAGTAGGAAATGAAAGAAAAGATGAAGAAAGGAGGTTAGTTGGAGGACTTTTAAAGTAATTGACCGACCCCACAATGAATGCATAGCCTAGTCACGTGCCTACTTAATTGCTTTTGCTCATGTGCCACTCAACCACCCATACACATTTGTATAATGTATATACATTAGCCAATCAACTTCCTGTGCTTCATTTATTAAATAGCTCTCAAACTATCTTAACACCCCTTTCATTCTCCTTCATCACTTGTTATCAACCGTGACTACACCACCCATGCTACATATATATAAATCATAACCGCCCCATTCCTTATACACACCCCCAATATTATATTAATACATTTATCCCAACATCATTTTATTTCATCCTTATATATATATTAACCAACTTGATATATAAATTGCTCTCATTTAAATTCTTTATTTTTCTCATTTAATTTTTTTTTTCATTTTATTTTATTATTTCATTTTCCCTTATCATTTTTTTTCCTTTACACCAGAATTATTATTATTCTAATAAATTGTAACACCCCAACCCCCCACGTTTTTTAATTTGAGAGTTTGGACATAACGACCATTATTTTTTTTGGTGGACTTAACCAATTGGCGGGTCGGGCCAGTGTTACTTTACAAGTGACACACACTTGACTTTCTATTTTTTTCAATACCACATGCCTTAGAATA
>JAJIYU010005528.1:0-22133 GCA_030144865.1 Tinospora cordifolia
AAATTATAACTTTACAATATTTTGTTTGATTTTCACTATGTTAATTATTTATATAAAGTAAATTTCAATTAAATTTACATTCACGACATGACAACGTAAATATAACACGATTCGACTACATGAATTGCTATATATATATTTGTGTTTTCATGCAGCTCCTTTCTGGCTGTCGCATGTCCCTATGTATAATTTATAGACCTCTATACATATTTTACGTGAAAAGAGAATCATGTGAAATAGCGAACTAACAATTAACCGTTACAAGAGGAGAAAACCTAAAATCAAATTATACATAGAAAACTGATGCAACAGAGGAGGATTTTATTTAGTCAAAACATCAGAAATAGTAGAGTTTAGTTTCAACATTTTACATGAAAACCGCCATATTGACATCAAACGTTTCTCTGTTCTCAAAGGGTGTAAGCGTAGCTCAAACTAGCATTTACAGAACTGAAATCCAGGAAGATAAACCTAAGTGACCTTCTGAATTAACAAAAATTTACAACACGGTAGCAGAAAAAAAGCACCTTTTTCCTATGCCCCTCAAGTTGGCTGTGCACCAACCTTGGCCTTCCTTGTAACAACCCACCTGTTACATCAAGAAGTTCAAAGACCAATGAGTGCCAAAATGTGAAGGTAACATCGTAAATATCTGAACAAATACAAAACAGGGAATGATCCAATACCGTGTCTTCAATGAGATTGCCCTCTCTCATGCCACCAATTACATAAATTGCCTGTCCAATTGCAGCTGCAACAAAATATGCCTTAGGCTGTTTCATTTCGTCACCTTGCATCCATAAACCTCTCCGTGGATCAAACACCTCAACGCTTGAAATCAATTTCTCACCATCATAACCACCCAACGCATATCTACATAAAAAAGTCCCCAACAAGTGATGTTCACACATGTACGTGGCTAAAGCAAGTGTTGAAGCGTGCCTTACCATCAAACTCCTATGGTTTGACGACATTAATTGAATGTATTAAAGTGCCTCATCAACAATGATGAGAACAAGAAACAATTTGGAAACTAAAATCTAACATGATATACAACAATTATGACAGCCTGTGCATATTATTAATATCGCAATTAAAAGTAAACTGGTCATGCTGGGGAGAGCTTTTCCAAAGTTCATTAGAGCAAAGACACTTGTAAGGTATTTGGCAATACTTAATTTTAACAAACTCTACAATGGAGAAAGTACCTTTTAGCTTTAAAAAAAAAAATTAAAGAGTTTAAATTTTTTTCAAGTGCTTTTTGATAGTAATGTTAAAAAATAAAAAAATAAAAAAATAAAAGCTCTCCTAAGCAGGGTCACTCTACCTGTTCATAAATAATAACAACGCAGCTCTTGTGGTATTAACTTACAGTTTGTCATTTAGAACAGACAAAGAATGACTCCCCCTGCAAGAGATCATGCCAGGAAGCCTTCTCCAGCAACCCTCTCTTGGATCCAGTTGTTCAGCTGAACTGCAATAGAAGTGATGATTATCGGTCAAACATTTGAAAGGTCTCACACAGGCTTAAGTCACTGGATTAAATCACTAGTTTGACCAAAAAAAAGACCCTAGACAACCATTAAACGATTTTGCAGAACAAGATTAACAAAGCTGACTTCAATAAATTAGAGCAAGTTCTTACACTTGTAATATTCTAACACAACTATCAAAAGACAAAATGCTATTCTGTCAGTTGTACGTTCTACAATATGACTCTTTATATGCCATTTATATAACCACTTAGATTTCTAGCAACTAGAAGAGCAGCTTTCTAGTTGTCGTGTATTTTATTATACATGAATAACCCCAAACATCACTCAAAAGATGCCTAGTAAGTGCTGAGCACACAACATCTTGTATTAGCAAAAATAAGGTTAAGATTTCATACTTCAAATATTCATTTCCATCATATCCCCCAACAACATAAATGGCACCATTAAGCTCCATTGCCGCAGGAGCAAATCGCTGAAAAAAACAAAGACCAAACAACAGAGATAATTCAGTTTTAAGAAACCACTAAAAACCACATGCTTTTTAAAAGACTTGTACCCAAGGAAGATCAAAGTCTTCTTCTCAAACAATAATATTTGTCTGAATTCTCTACATTGTGAAAAAGTCTTGAAATGCTGTTCTCCCAAAATCTTGAACAAAAAAGAAAAAAGCACATTTCTTATCTGCCAACTTCCCCAACAAGGTCAGTTGGAGCTACAACTCTTCCCTAGCAAGACAAGTATCCCAGGCACAGCCATAAATAGTAAGCACAAGGCAAAAATACTAAGCAAAACCTCCAGCTAAAGTAACAATTAGAGAAGCAAGTGGCTCCTTTAGAGGAAGAATCCGGCTTGGTGCACTATCTCATATTCAAAATGACACAACCAAGCTGAGCCAAGATTTTAACTAGATTCAATGTAAGAATAACCAAAGCAGTAGTGAACTTTTCACTGCAATCGCCTTTTTATTAAAAACAATGTAAACCTATTTTGAAAGACCTTGATTAGGAAAATGTTAACATGCACAAGTCTTATGGTAAAACGATGCGTAAATTGTAGAAGAATCGAATTGATAAGTCTTACATAGAAAATTACAAGAAAAAGCTATAGAAAAATTGAATAAAACCTAAAACCAAGGTGTCAAACATAAGTTTGGAATTTTACTTGAGACATTAATCATGGAGGCTATTTACATAATATTAGAAATGAACATGTACACAAAATGGTACAAAGAGCCCCAACTATAGTTAAAATGATAGAAAACCGAAAACGTGGTTTAATCATATAAAACAACAGCAGATATTGCAAATAGCAAGAACTGCCCACTAATAACTTGCAACATTAATATTGACTTAGCCCTTGATAAAGCAGATTCAGGTAAATGTATTAACCAACCCAATGTATCTAGGGAGAAGACTTTCTCAGAATTAAAAATTGGGTTCCTTTTTTTTGGCCCTATGGGGGTTGATCTGTACATTCAAGTGATCCCCACCTGAGGATAGCAATCTTTGAAAGAGAGCACAAATGTGAAGCTCCATAGAAAGGAAACTTCTCTATGACACAAGAAACATATATGAGAACCCACAACAACTAGTAGATCTCAACCAACACTACACTAATGGCAAAAAGTTGGACCTAGGGAATCACACAACACAATTCATTATTTTCTCCATGAAGGAAAATTGAACTCTTACCTAGGGCTAGCAACCTCTAACCAGACCACCTTCAGCTAGCTGCAGTAGCGGGGTAACAACACCCCTCATTCTGTTACTCCCCACCTTAGTAATTGGTGTTTTCACAAGTTACATTAAGTTCAATGGCAGGGATTATCCATAAAATCCATTAATTTTAAATGTGATCCTACAAAATAATGAAAAAACAAGTTCTCATACCAAACAAGAAATAAACGAAAGAATACCTTATGTTCCATAGATTGCAAGGACAACCACTGCCCAGGGACTGGATCAAACATATCTACCTCAGAGAAACAATCAACACCATTTCCGCCACCAATTGCAAAGATCTTATCACACACAGCAGCACTAGCCAAACATCCCTTTTTGTGAGTTAAAGGAGGGCATGAGCTCCACTTGTCACTTGAATACTCATAACATTCAACTTCATGCAAGAGGAATAATGGTGTCAATGCATCACAAAAATTGACAACAGAAAGGCAGAGAAAAAGCGATCTAAACATGAAGAAATAATGAACACTACCTGTGTTGGTCCATGAATTTTCTCGGACATTACCATTACCACCACCAAAATTATAGATACGACCATTCAACACTGTTGCCGATGCATATGAACGAGCATAACCCATTGGCTTAAGTTGTTTTGCGATGTCTCTTGAAGGGCAATAGCAAGTCAAAGTTGACAACCATGAAGTGCCATCATATCCTCCCATTATAAATACTAATTTATCAGTGCCCAAGTGTAGTTCATTGATGGGATTTAAGAAAGGATCCAATTGCGATTCTAGAAACTTAACACGACCCTTTAGGCGTTGAACTTGTATATCTGAATCATACTAATTATCAACACAAATTAGTCCAATGCCAATCCTTCAAAGACATCACAAATCTAAGACAAAAATTATTTAGCCAATATTAAAAACCTTCAAAGTCTCGCATTTCAAAGGGAAGAAAAATACCAAATAGCATCTAACACCCAATCAATTGCTCTATACTTGTGTATTTATTTGTTTATATATATATATATATTTGGTTTTGGCAATTAAACTGACCATAACTTAGTTTTTCAATTATTACAAATTGCAACATTCCTAGGAAGATAGTTGGGCACAATAAATATTTCAACAATGAATAAAATCCTTAGTTTATTTCTTTTAAAGAAAACGCTAACACTTAAACATGTAAATATTTAATAGGAGACGGTCACCTTAGCTAACACTAACACTTAAAAATGTACTTCACATACTAAAGCACTCCACTAATCACATCTTCGTGCACTATATCACTTGAGTTCTCTATGAACATGACATCCTCCTCTCTCCCATTTGAAAAATACATTTCCATAAGCTCACATTTCCCTTTTGGATTAAGATGTTAGATATTGAATCTTTTCATTGTGATGTCCCAAAGTAGCCAAATACAAACATATTACATTTCTAATTCGCATCAAAATATATCTTAATCATTCTGATCATATTCAAAATGATATTTAGGGCCCACCTCCATTCCAATATTTTTAGGGCACAATTGTGTCTTTCATCGATGGTTGTACAAGAGTCTCGTGAATCTTTCCCCTCAAACAAAAAAATATGATGTGCCATAGTTCCTTGACATTCCCAAAGCAGTGTGCAAAAGCGAATCGAAACCAACATAGGAAAAGTTTCATTTAGAATATTTCAACCAAGTCTTACCTTGAACTTTTAGAAGGAAAGCATTATTCAAGAATCAACTTGTGCCCACCCCATAACAAACTGATGTTTGAAACAAAAAACAAAAAAAAGGCCTCTTCCTAGAAATAACTCAAGCTTCCTCGTTTCACAAAACATACCTAGCCCTAAATGGGAAGTCATCCTAACTATCACACATCTTTTCAAACTATCTTGTTCTTGAAGTCTTTGTTCACATTCACAATCCCAATAGGGAAAAATTAGACATGAGCTCTTAATTGTAGTTTTGTAGAGTATTCCTCAACTCAAAAAGGATAAAAATTATATTGCCCCAACAAATGTTAACTTCAACAAACATTAATATTATTTTCTTGCTCCTCTTCAAGGAGACAACTTCATCATGGAAGTTAAGGCCTTGATTGCTTTCTTTAGAAATTAGAGCCCAAAGATATGTCTTGCAAATGTTTTTGTCATTATATTTCTATCTCTGCTAATGTATTCTCATTAACATTAGCATTTAGAACACACTATTTGGCAAGTACAAATCACCTCTAAGGTTAAAGTTTTTGGATGGAACTAAGCTCACAAGTGACTTAAAATATCTTGCAAAGAAATCTAATCTCATGTGTATTTCCCCACATTGTTGTCCTTTCTATTTTCTAGATGGAGAGACAATGGACCACATTTGCTAATATTTTCCTTTTGCTTAAAAATGTTCAATAGAATATTGCTTTTCTATACCTTTTTACTTAGTTTGTCATGTGAAAAGCAGGATGCTACAATTGCATCTTTATTGCTTTTCTATGTCGCTTTGCTTAGTGGTTTTCTAGGTTGAAAATGAAGATGCTACAATTGTATCTTTTGTTACTATTTGAACACAGAAAAGAGAGGATATTTTATAATCGATCTATGGAAGAGGACCAAGTTTGGTAGGCAATAAAAACTTGTTGTAAGCTCTTGGGTTTTCTCCGTATACTCTTCGTTTGGTGATGGGGAGATGTTTGTTAGGTATTTGATTAAGTTATATGCATTCTCTCTAGGTGTCCCAGTTGTACCAGTGGTTTGTATGCTAGTCTACATATTTACATCAACAAAATCATTATTTCCGCTCAAAAGAGATGATGTGAAAAAATGCCTTCTTCGTGAACACCATCAAGAAGAGACCCTCTTGTATAGATTTAAACAATCTCTAAGAGTATATTTTAGTTGCTTCACCACGCTACTAAAAGATATGAGATATAAATGTAGCTAAGGGGACAATTATATATTCAATAAGCACTCAGCTTAAGGGGGAGTTAAAACACTTTTGGTTTATGTACATAACATCACTGTGACAAAAAGACGATGAAAAAGAAAAATAGGGCATGAAACAATGCTAGGCTAAAGTATTCAAGATCAAGGATTTATGGAAATTGAAGTACTTTGTAGGAATTGAAACGACACTCAAATCAAAGAATCTTTATTTCTTAACAGAAGTAGGTTATCACATCTGCGTAAAGAAACAAAGAAGTCAGCTAGCAAACCAGTAATCGCACCTATTGATTTAACTTACAAGCTTGGAGTAACAAAAAAAGCACCTACTATGGATAAAGTGATGTATCAAAGGCTTGTAGGAAGATTCATCTGTCTTTCTCACACAAGACCAAATATTGAATGTGTAGTGAGTCAGTTCAAAAACAATACGAAAGATGAATATTTGCAAGCAACAAATCATCTTTTGCAATATCTTGATTGGACTTCAGGACTAGGCATCTTAGTACTTAAACAACACAAACGAATGCTCCTTAAAGTACATATAGATGCAAACTGTGCCAGTTCAATAGTTGACAAAAAATCAACTAAAGGATAACATACATTTCTCTATTGGAACTTGATGACAGAACAAAGTCACAAAAAAATACAACAAAAAACAAAAAAATGCGAGAAAGGTCTAGTAGTGAAGAAGGATGGCACTAGGAATTGGTGAGCAATAAAAGGCTGAAATAATTTTTAAAGAGTTGAAGATAAGATGGCAAAAGGAATTTGTGATTCATTGGGAAAATAACTTGCCATCAGTATAGCCATGACCTTGTTTAGAAAAGTATCAAAAAAGAAGATGGTAAAACTTCAATCACAGCTTGAGGGAAAGTGTTGCGACAATGAGTGCACATGAAGAATATTCAAAGAACTTGTCATTTATAGTTTTTATGCTAAATTTGTAGAGAACATAGTTTTGTGCATCTATTTACACATGCTCTCACATTAATAAAAATAAATCTCAAAATACTATCACACTCTCTTCTCATTTCATAGGCCAGAGAGTCAAGCCACATTACTATAATTAATAAACCTTCCTTGGGACTAAATTATCATCTAGAAGATCCCAAAAGACTAGGTGTATTTAGTATGACTTCCCAATTAGCAAATAACCTTCAACCTGTCTCATACAATTAAATTCATGAAAAAATTGTTGCTAGATTCAGCATTTTCCTTGCACAAACACCACCAATTCGAAGGTATAGCCCGATGTCTGAAAAAATTTCCAAGCATATCCCCACAATTAAGCATGTCATAAGCAATTTTTCAATCCAAAAGTTTAGCTTTTGAAGGACATGAGTTGTCCATATGAAGGTATGGTGTGGGAATTGGATTGAAGCATAAATGTAAAAAGATCACAAATATACTTTTTGGTAAAGGTTATGTCCTGGTCCATGTGGGGATAACATTTCTCATAGGATCAGGAGAGCAATGGCTTCCTTACTTAGATTGACAGACTCCCAAAAAAAGCTGGTTCCAGCAAGGACCGTCTCCCCCTATGGTGGTGCAAGGTTTCAAAGGACACAAGGCAATTTATTTTAGTTGATAGCCTAACTATGTGGAAAAAGATCTTTAAAGAAATTTCAACCACACCAAATATGTTTTCAGAATTCTTGAGAATTTTCTTGTACTTAATTTATATTTCTATCTGTAGTAAAAATTTTGTTTTCTTTCTTCTCCCAAAAATAGAATCTCAAAAGAGAGCTATCACTAGCCTTGCGTGCAACTAGATTTGAGAAGCAAGGTACAGAGGATGAGAACCTCACAAGTTCTGTTGAACATATGTGTTTGACAATCCTAGCCCTACTACCAAGTTCTCATGCCCAATCATCATAGTCCCTTTGGTTTAACGTCCTCATCATCACACTCTGAATCCCAATCAAATGATAAGCAATTGCATATAATAATAATTCAATGCAATTAGACAAAAGACTAATTGGATTAGTAGAAACATAAAATTGATACCTGTAAAGTGTTATTTAGAACTACCATCTCCCATAAATATCAAGGGGTGAAAATCTAAACGTTGTTAGAAATATAATAATAGTTAAAAAATGCTACACATCTAACATGAGTAACTAAGGCTTGTAACTTCGCTTCTCATATGCCAAATTTAGTTTCAACAAGAAAAGAGAGAACCAAAGCAACAAACACACACTAGCGAGGAACCATAAAGAATCATTAAGAGAGATAAAAAAAAACATTAGGCATATATCCAAAACTAGAAAGTGGATTTAAGTATTGGGAGCAGCCAAACTTACTAGCCTATAAGGTTGCAACGACAGTTGTTACTATTGTTAAATGGCGAACAAACCTCCCTGGTAACATACATAGCGAATATCTATTGGATTTTGTAGAATAATGGCTTGTTCCTCCAAAAACCCTCATTGTTGTCTTATTGAGTGAACCAAGCATTACATCTAACATTGTCTTTGTGCATCCTAGAAAACAACATAAGACCTTTATAAAGGCTGGGAGCTTCAAAATGGAGAACTAAAGTGCATAGACCTACCCAAGAAATACCTCCTTTGGGTTTTAAAGGACTGAACGACACCCACCTCATATGCTAATAAGGTCACATCAATCTTCACTTTTGTTCACTCAAGAAAACTCTGAGGTTTGTTAAAAATTTTCAAAAGTTCAACAAAGTTCCCCCTTTTTTTTACCATAAAATTGCAAAGTAGATGTAAAATCTTTTAAATTGCAAACATTCCACAAAATAATTCAATAAAACTTGGAAAGTCAGCAAAATTCAATAAAATTTCTATTTTCAACTAAAAATTTAGCAATGTTCGATAAAACTCAACATAGTTTGGTGAGATTCAAAAGAAAAAAAAAATTGATATTTCATCAATAGAAAATAAAAATTAATAATAATTGTGTATTATTTTCAACTTCATCAACCAACAAAACAATATAAATTTTTAAAAAATAATTTAATAAGATAACAGAAAAGAAACAAAGGGCAAATCAATAAAGTAGAAATAAAATTAAAACTAGACAAAAATAGATTCATAAAGCCATCCTGTTTTAATTATTCTTATAAATCAAAATAAAAAATATACACACATACGTACGTACATATATATATATATATATAACAAATTTAAATTACATATTTATTTAAATATATTATTTAAATAATATATTATTTAATTTAGCCTAATGGAGCTCAAGCTAGCAAAATATAGAGTCAAGATGCAAGGTGCCACAACATTAAACATCAAAACAAAGAAAATGAATTAAGATCAAAAGCCACCATTTCAAATTTATTAACTCACTTAACAAGATTGATTAAATCAAGTCGCATGGCATTTTTATATATTAAAAGTGTATATTTGTGTTAGTTTTAAGGATTATACTATAAATCAAAAATTTTAACATATATGTAAATATTTTCCAAACTTCCATTATTTAACAAACTTTAAAAGAGATCTTCACATCAAACTGTACTTTTCTAAATTCATTCCAACTCTCAAGTGATCGAAGTCTAGTCAAATTAAATTTTTGAGCTTTGACCGAATATCGTATGATTATAAGAGTTCATGGAACAGGAGGAGCCATTTGAGAAAGTAGAAATCTCACACTAACCTACAACGATTCTATTTATCAATTAGCTTTTCTTAGGAAAACATGCCATATTAAGAAGGATTTAAAAAACATTGTTTTCTTTCCTTTTTGTAAGATTTCTATTGTTGTTTGCATATCACCAATCAAACGCCCTAAGTATCTAATGTTAACAGCTCAAAAGCTACGGATCCAATACAATGGTTCATGTTAATAATCAAGAGTATCAACATACCACAAAGTTTTAGATTTGTCAGAAAGCCAACTTTTAAAATAACAAACTGAGTCATAGTTAAACATAAACTATTTCCCAAGCGTGAAACTTTGTGCAATCCAAAGAAATAGCGTTAGGATATTAATAACAACTTAAAAAATAATAATAATAAAATTATAAAAAAATTAAATTCTTGATAATAATGTAAGAAGAAGTTAGAAAACTCATTAAGAAAGCAATGTAAAACTTTAGCATTGTCACATGTTGAGTGTAAATACCAGCTTCTTCTCCAACTCATTGATCTTTAGTTTTTGCACAATTGAAGATGCTTTCAGCCCTTCCATTTCTTCCCTTAACTACAAATGAACATTAACCAATGGCAGCAAAATAGGGAAAATCGCAATAGAAAGGAAAGGTTGACTGAGTCTGCAAGATCCATGACATAAATTACCTGATATAATACTGACTGAAGACCAAATGAATCAACAGAAAAATTTTCATACTTCTGCTCTTCGAAAACAGTACATTCTTCAAAACATGAATTAACAGGTAAATCTTCATACTTTTCTTCTAAAATAGTACCTTCTTCAGAAAAATACTCATCCTTCTGAATTTTGTCATTCACTTCACAAGGAAAATCAACATCTACATGGCCACTTTCTACATCATTCTTGTCAAGAGACAACTGTTTCATGTTGAGATATGTCCTTTCTACGTCATTCTCTTGTATTTCCCTCTCCGAAGAGGTTTCCAAATTTTGTTTTTCTTCATCAAGACCAAAAGTAGAATCCGAATAGCATGATTCTACTTGGAATTGGTTCAAACCAGAAAAATTATCTTTGAAACAGTGAGTCACATCTAAAGATCCTGCTTGTTCATCAAGCTGATTACAATCAGTAGAATCAACCTCAGAAGACAACTTTGAACTGCCATCCATGGTTTTCTTATCAGAGCCAGCATCTGCTTTAAAAAGGTCGGCCCAGTTTGATTTAGCTTGAAGGCTAGATTCCATTCGGAGTTTACTTGAACCATCGTCATTATTTGGAGCGACAAGTTCTGAATCTTGGCTTTTATGTGCCATGTCATAATCAAGGACTGTTATGTGACTAGTTCTGCATAAGGATTTCTCATTGGGAGCTGCAGCAACACCTCTTCTCACTGGTAATGACTCAAATAGAGAAATCAATTGATTTGATTGCCTACGATCAAGCTCAAACCAAAAATGGGATGATTTGTAATAATTGTTATAAATTATTTTTTTGTATTGATCTTCCACCAATGGTTGGCAATCCATCCGAATGCAGAAACGGACCTTAGAAAAGAGTAGAGTATTAAAATCAGCAGACTTTAACCAACTTACATATACATGCATAGACTACTAGTTAATTTCACTAAAGGTTTCTGGGCACATAGTAGAGATCTATAATATGCAAATATTTAGTGGTGCTTCTCGGAAAAAGATTGGCCATGAATAAATTGACCAAACCTAGTCAAGAAAATACTCCATGCCATATAATATTTTTTGATAGTATAATCCTATTTGATAAAACTACATCTGAAGTAAATGCTTGACAAGTATTTAGAGGGAGCTTGTATACTAAAGGATTCAAAATTAGTAAGACTAAGGCGGTGTATGGTAACTCTACTTTCAACAATTACAAAAATTAGAGAATAATAAAAAAAAATTAATTTGGAGAGATGTATTTTTAAGAATTTTCAACCTCTAACTGAAATAAAGGTATAACTACAATAAGAAAATGTTTTTAAAAAAAAGGCTTATTCTAATAGGTTTTGAACCTCTACTACAATTAGAGGTTGAAGTTGAAATAGAAGTAGAGGTTAAGTAAAGTTACTAAATACCACAAAAAACTAAACAAGTTACACGTAATTTTAGCAAAAGTAAAAAACATAAATGAACAAATATTAAAAATTGAAATCAAGAAATACCAATGAGTGACAAATTGAATAGATCAAACCTAAAGGAGAAATAAGTGAGGATGTAAACCATAGTTTTAAAGCAAAATAGGTCAAGTACAGGAATGTTACAAGAATATTAGATGATCTTAGCATTTGCTTGCAGTTAAAAACAAAGTTTTAAGATTAGGATTGGGATATTCTTTTAGGGAATAGATGTTAAGATGGCATGATATTTTGCACTCTCTTTTGTAATCGCAGTTGGCGTTTTGGACTTCTTGTCCACCATTATATATAATAAACATATCGCTTCCTTTCAAAAAAAAAAAAGTTTTAAAAGTTGCTAGGAGCCAATGTACCAGCCATTCTAAATGAAATAAAATGATAAAAGATTTTTAAAAAGAACATGTTAATAAGCTAAGTATAACAAAAATGTTAATGTTGAGATAGATGTGGTAAAACTTTAAAAGATACAATTAAAAAGGACCGTAAATAAGAAAAGGTAGGCATAGCTACAAAATTGTTTGCATGCATACAATACAATGCAAGCTTTTAAATGCACAAAATAGGAACCATGACCAATGACTGTATGGTACAATGAAAGCAAAGGAAGACTTAAAATAACATGCATATAGATAATTAGAAAATATTTAACTTTTTGTAATTTAAGTGTCACTTTTGCCTTTGATATAGCAGAGTGGAAGAAGCAAATTTTTGTAACTACAAAAACACTTTGTTGATATGAGTTCAATTTTCTAAACAAAAGGCATCCTTGCCACAACAACAAAAAAACATTGCCTTTAAAATATTTTACCTATTTAATTTATTGTTAGACAATGGAAAAATACAGAATGTATACCTCACTAATTTTTTTTTTTAATACTTCAAAATTATAATCAGGCAAGCTATGTTGTGTGGAATAAAATAATGGCAACGAAGAAATAACATGTAAATGAACTAAATATTAAAAGAAATGTTTTTATTCAAATGGATGGATTTATAGTAAAATAATTACAGATAAAACAAGAAGGGAAAATAATTGAAAAAGAATTAAAGTAACTCCAAATGAAAATAAAAGAAAACAAATTTTCCAAGGTAATTTGGGACACTATCAAGACCTATAGATGATTCAATTACAAAGAATGATCTTTTATGAACCACATACAACAATGATACAAATACACAACAACCTAAAATTAGCATCAGTGAAAAAAAATGATTAGATTAAATACATGTGACTCAATCGATGTGCGGTTGGGCTAATGGTTCAAGGTTTTCACCAAAAAGCATGGGATCTTGGGTTTGGCCATTGGTATGTGTACCTCTCAAACAACTAGGGACTTAAGAGGATTAGTCGGATGAGGGCTGGATATACAAATTAGTTGTCAAAAAAAAGTACATATACTTAAAAATCAACACATACTTAATCAAGTAGAAATTCATGTGGCCAACCACATAAGATTGGCAAAACACTAACTAAGTTGAGTTGAGGAGAATGTGATACCTGCGCAGGAAACTGAGTTCTCTCAGAGCCATCTGGAGTCCACCCATATGGATTAATATTCATTTTTCCATAACTTGTTGCTTCATAAATTCCATGCAATTTCCTATCACTATAGTTGAATAGAAATAGAGGCAACCCTGGTTCAATATTTCGTATGTATGAGAAATGCAAAGCAGGTAAACCTACATGTAAGTTAACAAGGATTTATGAGATTTTTAAGGCAAAACAATGGCACATAAACATCAAAACATATGGGACAGATAACCCAACACAAGAATGAGTTTCACAATCTTCTATGTTTTCAACCTTTCTAAATGGACTTACGCCAAAGAAAAGCCTTGTGTGCAGAGTAGCATACTTGTAAGTCTTCTCAAAGACAACTTTGTTGTCATAATGGAAATCATAATCACTGCCAACTATTAGGTTATTAACATTGCCCAAGAATTAGGCAAACACGAGCTAGGATTTGGAGACCTCTTTTAGATCCTTCCACCACAAGCTCCACTCATTCTTTAATAGTAGAATATTTACTTGCTTGATTATTCAAAAGTGGTTAGCTATAATCCTTTTAAGTTAGAAGAGCTTTGGGGTCCTTGAAGAATGACCTTTGAGCTAATAGAGTTGAACTTAGTATACTAAAGAAAGTAGTAAAGATTTATGAAAATGTTTCAATTAAGATAAAAGAGAGAAGAAAATATTTTTTTTCTTTCTTATGATATGACAACTCAGCAGGATTTTTGAGTTTTTTGAACAAGACATCAATTCTACAATGACACATGGACATGACATATGGGTCTCATAAATAAATACAATTTTGATTAGATGTCACACATTAAATGTGAGATTGGTTGAGAACCCTTCACGTGTATATGTCACACAATTTGATTAGACTATGATATTCAAGGTTTATAGAATATTTTCATAAGAGAAAAAAATGCATTCAATTCTAACTACAACTACAACAAGAATAGCCACAAGGAGAGATATATTCTAAACTAGTAATCATTTATCTAAACCTTGAGACATCGTAAAAGGGGGACTACATACCATTGTTTATTCTGATTTATCAGACAACAGATCCATAAAAGTTGTCAGACTAGCGGCTTGATCATTAGAATTAGAATGAACCAGGTAAGAGATTATTTGTTTATTACATAATGACTACCCCTTAAGTAAATCAAGTTCCATTGGGTTCAAAAACAAACAACTGACCACGATCCTTTTGATAAACAAGACCGAGGCGAAAAAGTGATAAGCAAAACTACGAGAAAAAACTCAATAAGGACTGTAAGAAGAAAAGTCAATAGAGATTTTAAGCATTTAAAACACTTTTCAAGGCATAAGAGGATTAAGCATATTCACCGAATATTTGGTTGGAAATGCACTCCCTTATAGTGTCATGAGTGCAACCGAATATGACCCCGCCAAGTTTATCCTTCCTCAAGTTCCGTGCACTCACGCTGCCATTAACAGTTACAGCTTGCTCGGTTCTTTCACCTAATGTAAGAGTATGTTTTTTTCCTTCCCGCTCCCATCCTTGATTCTACACCATCATAATAGAAACAAGCCATACTTTCATGTCTTGATTAAACATACATAGAAGTAACATAAGATTACGACGCAATCGCGTCATGGAATAAGATTTCCTTCAATCCACGTTTTAAAGGAGTATCGTACAAGCTGCTTAGGCTTTCATACAAAAATGCACACAGCTGCAACCAAGAACCTATGAGACACCAAGAAAGATCTTAACCGATCTGAACATCTATCACTATAACGTTTTTAGAAGGTAAAACCCTATGAAACCGGAAAGTGAAATCCACTTTCTTCTGGTTAAGATTCTTTAAAATAATATTTAAAATGACCACAATCAAAACCTCCTACGATCAACATAAAGTTTCGCGGTCAGACAACTTCGCGTCTAGAAATCAAAATACACGAAAACGCTTGAAAAGCAAAGTAACGATCAAGATCACAAAAAAATAATAAAGAAAGAAAAACAAACCCAGAGAACAAGAAGAAGAACAGTAACTCGGACACTGAAGAACGGAGACGTCAAAAAAAAACAAATAAAAACGTTACGTACAGACGCAACAGAAAGCACGACCGAAATGGAAGGATCCGAAGAGACGACGAAGATACTCACTAGAGCGATTTCACGAGTTTTCTCGGCATTTCCAAGTTGGTCACGAAAAATCAAGAATATATCGTGTGGACTGAGGATCGCGTTGATCACGATGATATCGCGGATGGCTGCCACGTGTCACGGATATTAAAACCTGCTTTCCTTTGTTCGTAAACTTCCGATGATCGTCAGAAGCGCAGTGGCGTTCCTCGCTAATGTGCGCTGCTCGGTGCAGAGGAGGAAAAGAAACATAAATGGAAACCAACGGGCAAACATGATACAGTGACGTTCAAAACTTTTTGACTAAGGGCAGTTGGACTGCCATATTTAGGACCTTGGCGCGAAAAACGCGTGGGCCTGCGGCTCGTACATTTATTGCATTTAATCTGGGGCTTTTTACATTTTTTATACAATATTTTAAAATAAATTATAATAATATAAGATATTTTAATTTTATTCAAATAATAAAATATTAATTATAAAAATATCAAAGAGAACATAATAATTTATCGGCTAAGGGTATTAGTGTGACAGGCAGTACTCTAATTGGCAAACAACACCACTTCGACTGGTGAACAGTAATAGTCCGGTGAGCGACACTCCCACAAGTAACACACCAGTGAGTAACTTCTGACGAACAAGACTCTCGCAAGCAATACTCAAACAAACAGTAATAGTTCTTCTTCTTCTCTGACGAACAATAATCCAATGGCACGAGCAATGGGGTAGGAAACAAAAAAAAAACGAAGATAAGAAAAAAAAAAGTTAACAAATTATATGTTATTTATACACAATATGTATATTATCTGTATATAATTCATATATAATATGTGTACTATTCTAATATAAATATGTATATTATATATAATTAATATTTGTATATTATATGTATATTATTTATGTACAATATGTATATTGTACATATATAATAAATTATTAATATATTATTTATATATAATGTGTATATTATACATATATAATATATTACCAGCAAAAGGAACATTATGCGCCTCACCACCAGTTTCCCTGTCTCCCAACAGAAGTGAAAGAAGAAGAAAAATGGAAGAAGAGCCAACAGCAACGATCTTACGTAGTCATGACTTCCCGGGCTAACATCAACGGTATTGATCACAATCACCTTCACAACCACCACCATCGCTAACAATAACGCCACCAACAACAACAATAGTGTTACCACTCCTTCGACGGTGGTAGAAGTGGCAACAACGACGCTGCTTCTTTCAATGGTACAACAACTTCTTCTTTTCCCCAATATTACTCCACAGCTCAGCCAATGCGCAAAAGAAGAGCAAACAACAACAAATAGATAAATAACGGTGAAGAGAAGAGAGAAGAGAGATAGTAACATCGATAAATAACAGTAGCAAATGGTGTTGGATTCAAAAATAGTAGCGGCGGTGCAAGCACTGGAGAGGATACAACAACAGTGATGTGCAACAGCGACGGTGTGGGCAGAGAAGAGGAGATAGCAATAAGCAACAGATCTGGATTCAACAAATCTGGATTCTGGGTGCTAAAGCAAACAACAATGATGAACAACAAATCAGTTGCGAGCAGAGGAGAGGAGACAGCAGCGGTCTGAATTTTGGGTGTTGAAGCAAGCAACAACTATGAATAGAATACGATATTAATGAAAATAAAATAAAAATATTAGTATAAATGATAAAATGAAAGTAAAACGAAATTTTAAAAAAAATATTTTTATAATAATATTATTTTCTGTAATTTCCGCCCCCCCCCCAAAAAAAAAAAAGAAATGTTGCAAACTTAGGGTAAATACTTTAATGCCGTTTCATTTATAATAAATGAGGTAAATTTTTAAAATTAAAAAAAAAGTAACTTGATTTAATGAGATTATAAACAAGTCTTCAATAAGCATACACTTTTGACAAAAACATGAGATCTCAAATTCCATTTTCGAATTGGTCACAAGCATTCTCTTCTCTTTTTTAATTAAAGTCTTAAATGGATTGGTTAAATGAAGCCCAGGTACAATCTAATTTAAAAATTAAAATAATAAAAATAAAAACAAAAAAACTGTAATAAGAACACAACATCTCACCTCATACAAGGTAGGAAATCTGAATCTTGTATCTGATTCAAAGGATGTAAATGCCTGATAAAGGCGGGCTTTCTGTCATTAGAAGCTTGTTTCTTTTTAAGGGTCAAAATAACCGTTGTATTTGTATTTATTATATAATTATAATATTTATAATTATTTTATAAAGTTGATATACATATCAAAATATATAATATTTTTCCTTTCAATGGTAATTAATATGGTACATACATATATATAATTACACTAGTCAGTTTAAAAAAGTATCAAGTAATGTTTAACAACTTTTTTCGGCAACATCTTATTTGAATAAGTCTTATTAAAAAAGAGTTTTTAAAAAAATTATAGTGTTTGATAGCTTTTTTTTTTTTAAATAGAGGAAATACCTCTTAAATCAAAGACAAGAATTTTTTTTTTTTTTTGCTTTTTCTGATTAAGAGGAAACACCTCTTAATTAAAAATTTTATTCATTTATTACTAAAAAAATGTAAATTAATCAGTTTTTAACTTTTTATACTATTAAAATATTTAAAACTTTATAAAATTTAATATTCTCAAAATGAGATTACTGAATTAAATAAGTTTATAATGTTAGTTTTAATAATTAATAATGTAGAAAATATAATTAAATATTCATATTCATATCATTAATAAATTTATTATGTAATATAATTAAATTTATAAATATAATTTTTTATATAAAACCAATAATTTCTATTCAAATGACCTAATTTATCTATACAATAAGAAAAAAATAAAAGTTTGTCAAGTTTGCTAAATAAATACTTTATTTTTGAACCAGAGCTTTTTATATTATTATTAGCAAACACTTTATAAAATACAAGCTTATATTGAAAAAGAACTGCAATATTTACAGAAAAAGAACTCCAATATTGAATTGCCTTACACAATTTAGTATCCTAGAAATGGACTTTTTAGGGATTTTTTTTTAATCAAAAGAAAACAGAAAAGGGCAAACAGCGGAGAAAGACAAACATAATGCAGATCTTAAATTCAACTATTTCTTCAACTTTACAGATGCGCAATACCAACAGCATATTATATATGATAGTAATTGTTGCCATGGGGCAACTAAACTAGTTGAAGTTGGAGGATCTCTCTGAACTCCAACCTCCTGGTTTCATTATACAGCGTTTTGTATTTATTAGGCCAGTAAGTTAACCAAATCCAACCCTTAATTTCCCACTCCATAGTTGCACCTATTGCTTTCTTGTCCACCTTCCACTGCACACCATCACCATACTCATCTCTTGCAAATATTACCCCTCCTTGCTTAGTAAAAGGCCTGTAAGCGCTCGAGTACCGATCTTTAAACCATGCTTTCGACTGAACTAATGCAAATTTTGAAGGCTTTGAAGAGAAAACCTCTCTTCCATCCACACTATCATGAAGAAACCAATTCAAAGTCGCACTATCTCCATACACAGATTGTTCAAACCTCCATGGTTTCAAGCTAAGTGTTGTGGTCTCCGCTGCAGACACCTTGAGCCCAAATGAGTTGGGAGGGTCGAATCCACCTTCAATTGCCCTTTCCAAGCCGATTTCCCGGGCAGGATTTTCTGAAGATTTACTCACCGATACAGAATACACGTTGGTTTGAAGTGTTGGAGTGAGTTGCAGAGATATATGTGACGGGAAATACTTCTCTTCTGCTCCTGCTCCCCTCTCTGCCATTAGAGTCTTGGACACCAAAGGGATCACGTCACACCTGTTAATTATAAAAACCAACAAGCACATACCAAAAAAGAATAATAGGCTCAATCTACCCATGTCAAGAGAACATAGATGCTAACACACACTCCTCTCACTCGAATCGTGATTCATGCATGTTAACAAGAAGAAGAAGAAGAAGAAGAAGCATGTATGTATCTACCTGACGTTGTCTACGAAGACTACAACATCGACCCGTGTGTCTCGAATTATGACTTTGTAACCCAATTGGATCACACCCTCCAATTGATGGTACATCAGCGAGAACAGCAAGCGCTCGGGAACAGAAGTATTGCTCGTATTTTCGAGATTCATGGCTATGAGAGGGCAATAGAGTTGGACTTTCCAAAGTCCTAACGTCGAAAGCGAATAAGAATACAAGGTTGTTGGAGTTCTGAAGTAATGATTATGAGCCTTGAACTCTATAATCCAATTAGTGATTGCAAGGTTTAGCGACCGCATCCACTGCTCTTCGATATTTGATCCTAGGAATTTCATGAGTACTTTCGACGCTTCCCTTGCCTGCGAGCTCGTCAATTGATCTTTTAGAGTGCTTAGAGACGCAGAGCGAAGATCTTGGGGTGCTTCGTATATGCAAATTAGGAGAAGGAGAGTGAAAAATGAGAGATTGAAGATGTCTTTAACGTTGTTAACTACGATCTTCAAGGAGGGTATGCGGAGAAAGGAAATGTGCTTGTTAGGACCATAATTGAGGACGTCAGTAATGAAAATATGAAAGAGGCCGGAGACTGTTTCTTCATCTGATAAGTTTGGGGTTTTGGGTTTAAGTGGTTTAGAGTTCCAAAGAGAGAGGGGAAGCGTGAGATCTGCAACAATAGAGCAGGACACAGATATTAGGGTGTGGTCTTGGAGGTTTCTAGTGATGATGAGATTGAGAGACGGTTGATTTAATTTTGAAGAATGGATGCAAATGGAAACGGAATTGGTTTTCCACTGGGTGATTGGTGGCAAGGTTTGAATCCATCCCCAAACATCTGGGACGCAACAGGCAGCCATGAGAATGAACAAAGAACCTTCTTAGCTCCCCCAAAAGATTTGCCAGGCAACTCATACTTAAAGCATCTCCAGTCCTCCGACCACGCGGTGTTTCCTCTAAAGCGAAAAACGCGGGTTTCAAAATAACCCTTTTTCTCAACAATTACGTCCAATCTATCATTCTCATTATATGAAACTTATTTATTTAATATTTAATAAAAAACTATTTTTTAATAAAAAGCTACAATTTTAACTTATTATAAAAGTATTTATTTTAAATTATAATAAACAGTAGTCTAATGTTTAAAATTATATGGTTATTTGGAGTCTCGAATAAGATAAGATTGAGTTAAATTTAATTATAAACTCGTATTGATTGCAACAAAGATAGAATAAAAAATTATGTTGGTCTCATTTCGGCATCTTATTATAATATAATTGTTTAATTTCACTATTTTTAGTCAAACCTAATTCTAATGTTATATGTCATGACTTATTCATATTCCTAACCTAAATCTGCCAGTTGGGTATTAAGGCACTTATTAGCGTGTAATTACAATTATTAGATGAGCATGCATATATCTTAAATTATAAATTTACTTTTAGAGTTATAATAAAATTTTTAATTAAATAAAATAGCAAGTTCCACATTCAGTGTATAATATTAGAATAATTAATAGTTTGAGGGATCGGGTTCCGTGGCAGTCTTTTTCTATGATCTTGAAGTATGCATGGAACATATACTTAACGTACTATGGCACGCAGCTCAACTTAATTATTTTTCTCGATTATTCGTAGCAAAGAAAAGTGAAATTTGATCAAGAAAATAACGAGAATGATTGGAACAGCTCGTGAACAAATCCTATCCTTCATTTACTTCTAGCTTGCTTTCAGAGAATACGAATCATAAATATAAGTTGATTGGATGTTTCGCACAGTACCGTGGACCTGCTACTTGTAGATACGCCTACCAGTAGGATATATATCCTACTCTACCCGGTGCCTAAATCAGGTGCTCAGCTTGAACCGTCACCTCAGGATCAGGTCTTTCACCTTTAGCTAGTAAGGCTGCAACAAGAAACCTCGCTGATTTTTCTAATGCACCGAATCACCTCCATTCACCTTTCCCCTTACGCCATTTACATTATAGCATATAGAGTTAGTCACCTCTAAATGTGACTGGTCACTAGTGTTTCAAATTATCACGCAGGCTAGCAACTTTTAGCATATAGCCATTTCCTCTTAGTTCAAGCAATACCATATGGATAAGTGAGAATACAGTTATATCAAGAAGGATTCTCTACGCATTAAAAGTGACCACACAAGAAATAAATAAATAAATAAATTCTCGGAAAACTTATAATTTTTTGAGAAAATTTTTATCCTTTTAGCAATTAAATACACTATAAAAGATCAAGAGTACAAATAGGTTCCTCCTTCCCAGTTCCAAAGCCTTTACTTTAAAAATGAATAGGTATATATACATACTTTTAATCAGTCTAACCGTTGAAGAATTCTCTCTCTTTTTCTCTTTATATATATTTTAAATACTGTAGAAGAATACTACAAGAAACTAGGCCTGCATCTAGGAAAGAAAAGTTTGTGTCCTAGTGCCTGCCTTTGATGTAGAAGATTAAATTTAGTCTACCCTTTAGCTTTGTATAAACGTAAGGTTAACAAGTTAAGCAATCCTTTGAAAAAAAAGGTTTAGTGTGCATGAAGATTCCTCCCCAAAAAAACCAAAAAAAAAAAAAAAAAAAGCCATGAAGAAGTCTCAAGATCATATTTAACTCTTTTATTTCTCCATGTGACATGCATGCTAAGGTTCATCGTCCCTTTTTTTTTTTTTTTT
>JAJIYU010005529.1:0-22162 GCA_030144865.1 Tinospora cordifolia
TTCCACCAGCATCTTGTGTTTGAGGGGGGATATTAGTTATATATGGTAGTTTAGGTATTTTGTATGTAAGGGCTATATAAGCCACAATCTAGTCATTGTATTGTATTCTTTTGCAAACCCTAATAAGACATATTCCTTCTTATCACATTCTTCTTTTGATTTTCATCCCAAGCAGTAGTAGCACCACTACTGTCTTCATTTCCCAAACTAGCAAACACCACCAAATTTCCTCCGTTCTATTTTCATCCGGTAGCAACATCAAAAATAGAAACTTCTAGTTTCCTTGTTCAAGATTCACAACCTCTTCTTTGATTCAATTTCCATCTCTTTGTTCGGTCATCAAGATCCCACACACCAGAAAATTGATTTTTTTTTTGTTCTTCATTCTTCTCCTCCATTCTACATCATTCAACACCCAACTCCCATCATAAAATCTAGAAATTCTCGGTTCTTCATTTTCATTCTTGTCTTTCTTGTTCATCATACTCCAAATCACAAATCAAAGCCCCCGTTTCCTTATTCTTGTTGATCTTCAAAAATAGAGCATCCACTCTTCTAGATGCTTCTAGATTTCTTCTTCTTTCTTCATTGTTCCAGCAAGTTCGTCCCCCTTCTTTGTTTTTTTTTTCCTCTGTTTTGATCATTTAATCATCTCACCAATTCTTCCTTCAACTTCTAGAATCACCGCCAAACCAGACTTTTCTGGTTTGGTCGGGATTTCCAATTTTTTTTTTCTCTTCGACTGAAATTCAAGAATTTGATTTAGTTTTCTTATAATCTTAATTTGTTAATCATGTTACTTGTTTAACAACTGTAGTATAAGCCAATGCTAATTTATGTAAAAGCTTTAGTACATGGTTAATTTGTTAACCAAATCAGAAGTTTATTTTTTTAAAGCTTTAGTATATGATTTTTTTTATATCCATATTCATATCTTCGATGAATTTCTAATTTGAACTTTTAATCTTTCGACCTAAATTTATATTCTCAAAATTGTTTATTATTATTTTATTTTATTCATTTACTTATTATTATTATTATTATTATATTATTATTATTATTATTATTATTATTATTATTATTATTTTCAGAAGGAATATTTTATTTTATTTACCCATTTATTTGCTCGCGACATGGCACGCTTGCAAAGTTTCGAGGTGTTACACGAGTAGTTTCATTCATGGATCTTCAGTTGTCTTGAAGCATATGCAACAACCATTCCATCTTGCATCAAAAGCGCCCCCAATCCATTCCATGAAGCATTCGTATATAGAACATAAGTAACATTATGTGTAGGAGTGATTAATATGGGGGTCGTAGTCAATCTCCTCTGCTCTTGTAATGATTGTTCACATTTCTCATTCCAATTGAACTTGAATCCTTTCCTGGTCAGTTTGGTTATGGGTTCTGTCAATTTGGAGAAGTCTTAGATGAACCTTTGATAGTTTCCATCCAGGCCTAAGAAACTCTTGATCTTTGTAATTGTCTGTGGTTGTTTCTAGTCCATGACAACTTCCACCTTCTCTAGATCTACAAAGATGCCTTTTGCTGATACTACATGGCCAAAAAACTTGACTATCTTCATCTAGAACTCACAGTTGTTGAACTTGACATACAATTAGTTTAATCTAAGGGTCTCTAACACAAACTTCAAGTGTTCTAAGTCTGATTTAGAGTAGATCAAGATGTTATCTATGAATACCACCACAAATTGGTCAAGGTATTGTCTAAACACTCAATTCATCAAATTTATGAAAGCTGCTAGGGCGTTCGCCAGAGCAAAAGGCACTACTATAAACTCAAAGTGTCCATACCAAGTCTTGAAGATTGTCTTGTGTATGTCGGACTCTCAAATTCTCAATTGGTGACATCCTGACCTAAGATCAATATTTGAGAAATGAGTGGCTCATCTCAATTGATCGAACAGATCATCAATCCTTGGTAGGAGGTATTTGTTCTTTATTGTTGCCTGGTTCAATTTTTGATAGTCAACACATAGTCTCATAGACCTATCTTTCTTCTTCACAAACAACAGCTAAACCCCCCATGGTGATTCAGTTGGCCTGATGAATCCTTTTTCTCAGAGCTCATTTAGCTGAGTCTTTAACTCGATCAGCTCTATTGGTGTCATCTTGTAGGGAGGTATAACTATGCGGTTGGTTCAAAGGTGAAGTTCAATTTTGAACTTTACTTTTCTAGCAGGCGGTAGTCCGAGTAAGTCATTTGGGAATACATCCTCATAATCCCTAACAACTTCTAGGTCTCGGATTCATCTTTTCTCTATAAGGTCTTTTTCGTAGAGTTTCTCGAACTCATCTTTGTGCTTTAGGCAGTTCAACATGGCTATGGTTGCGTTTCTCGATAATCTCTGCATATCACCATTGATTTTATAGGTTTTTTTCGAAGGTAATGTTATTGTTACTCGCCTCTTAGGACAATCTATCTATGCTTGATACTGGTTTAACTAGTCCATCCCCAAGATTATATCATAACCATAAAATGATAGTACATATAGGTCGACTGAGATTAGTTTATATCCAAATCTAAGGTCACAAGTACACATCCTTTTTGAGGTGATAGTGGTCCCTATGGGTGTGGATATGTTCAAGGTCATGAGCAAGGTTCTTGTTACTAGTTGCAACCTATTTGCTTGCTTCTCGACAATAAAAGATTTCGTAGCACCCAAATCAAACAACAGTTTCACATCAACATTAAATAACAAGAATGTACCTTCCACAACAAGGACTTGATCTTGTTGAACATCAGCAACAACAAACATTCTAGCCTAGTTCTGACCACGACCCTAGTTTTGCCCTTGGTTAGCATTCTGTTGTTATTGTCTGCACTGACGATGTCCATTCTATCCTTCTTCTTGATTATTTTGTGGCTATTGAGGAACCTGAGCTTGTGCTATAGCTATGTCATCTCTTTGCCTGCACAGGTAGCACAACCCTAGTATCCTTGCCTGCTCCTTTGGTTCCTCCTTAGGCTGCACTTGTTGCTCAATTTGAGGTGCTTTCCCACCATTCTTGTTCTGCTTTTTTTATGCCCCTTGGTGGTCTTTATTATTTCCAGGCCTCGTGTTCCTATTCTTCAACTTCTTTTCAAAGTTGAGTTCTTGCTCCAATGTTAAAACCCTTTCTATGACGTCTTTATATGTCTTTAGGACCAATGTCATTATTATATTTCAGATCTCAATCTTGAGACCCTGAGCATACTGGTTGGCTTTCATCTTTTCTTCCTTAATCAGCTTAGGTGAGAATGTAGCCAATTCGGTAAATTTGACATCGTAGTCGGCCACCATCATGTCTCTCTAATTCAGCCTAACAAAGTTTTCCTGCATCTTCCTCAATGTAGCTTCTAGGAAGAACTTCTCCTAAAACACTTTCTTGGACTCCTCCTAGTTCATCTGTTTGACATTAGTGTTCGGATTAGCCTTCAATATCTGCTATCAACTTCTAGCTTGTCCCTTGAACTGATGGGTAACCAGTGCCACTCTATGGGGACCCATTGCCCCTAACACATCCAGGTGTTCATCCATCTCTTGGTACCAATGATTTGCCGTCATGCAGTTAGAAGTTTCATCGAATTGGGATGGGTGGAGTTTCTGCAACTCCATCAGCATATCCCTTTGTTTCTTGTCTTCCATGTTTTCTCGTGCCCTCTAATGAATTGGAACCTTGAGTACTGGCACTAGCTATTGTACTAGAATCTGTTCTTGCACTGATGACTATGGTGTTGCTTGTGGTATCATTTGAGGCAATGCACTCATAATCTGGTCTATGACCCTCTTGGTGACTTTTGTCATCATGTTCACCATCTAAGTTTTAGCCATTCTAGTTTGTGCATCATATCCTCGTAGTTTAGTCTCATCAGACGTGGCAGCTCTGGTAGTGTATCTCTTCGATCTAGCCATTATCTACAAATCAATCCTTAGGTTTTTGTTTCGTTTGTACTGTCATGACTCTAGATTCGTCTCTAAGTTCTCGATTTGTTCGGTGGCCTATCAGTTTATTCTTTTAAGTTATGTTTGAAGGTTTTCATGGCCCTCTAATGTTGTTGGACATAGGATTTTCGATCTTAAATTAAATACATGTGATATACAGATAAAATTCAAAGATAGCATGCATTTAAAAGATTAAGCAATCATACAATCAGATATATTCACGCTAGCATAACAAAATTCCAAATTTCCATTTGTGCCTCTGAGTTCGAGCATCCCATACCACCTTTGCCCATTGACACAAACTTCCACTTAGAGATTTTACTACACCCAACCAATTTCACAAATGTCTCGACAATAAGGTTTCCCAAGCCCCACTATATATGGCCATTCCATACCAGCCATACATAGGGAAACAAGCTCTTCCAAAATTATCGATCATTTACCAAACATAGCCTATCATTCTTTGAGTTTAGGATTCCTCAATACTCCCAAATTCCTATGCATCCCATACCACATGGAAACTAGAGATACAAAATCCTTCCAATCTCGTGTCCTGACCAAACAGGTGTTTTATTTTCACACGTTATCAGTCTCTAAGCTTTGTCCTAAAAGTTTTCATTTATGATCCACTGTGCCATCCTTGGCAACACCCAAGTTTCTACCTAAGATCTTTTTCCTAAAATTAAGGCCTCAATTCCTAGGTGAAAGGTTCAACCCTTGTCTAATTCTTGAACTAATTCTGACACTACCTTTGTACCCTTGTACATTTCTTTTGCCTTTAAATACCACCTTCTAATTTTCTTCTAGGAAAATAAGTGTGTTCTTCAACTTTGACTACTCATATGAGTTGGTGGAACAACCTCCAGATCGGGTAGCGAGATCGAAGTTTGCTTAAATAATCGTGCTTTCTCAGACGGGATAACCCATCTCTTTTTCAATGTTTAGCTTTACGCAAGAAAAGGCTTACCCACTATTAGCTCAATTTGTAATCTTTGTATCCAAACAAAACTTTTTGAAAACATATGTTTCCCTTTCTTTTTTTGAAAAACACTTTCCAAAACAATTTTCAATTTCAAAATAAAAGGTAGGGCATTTTAAATTTATCTCAAAATAAAGGTTTTACTTGATTGAGTCAACTCTTTCTAAATTCTGCCCAAGGCATCTAAAACCTAGGCTCTGATACAACCTTTGTAACACCCCACCTCCCTCGAATTTGATTCTTTCCCTTTTTTGCTTGAGAGGGATGATGTGGACCGCACCACTCGGCTGAGAGGCAGGTCAGTGTCACATTATTTCTATTTTTCATACTTTCCATTTTTTTTTCAATTCTTTGGGATTTCTAAGTATCGTATAATTAGAAATTCATGAACATTTCTAAATAAAGCAACAAGAGATTTAATATCCTTAGTTGAGATTTATAGGTACAAAACCTTACTGACGACATAGTTTGATTAAGTGGAAATAAAAAGTGCAAAACCTTGATTTATGCCATAATTCAAAAAAAGATAACATTTGGAAACCAATGAGTAACATAATTCCATAACATTAAGTATTTTCAAAATTCAAGGTACATAACCTTTGTGTCTACTAAAGTGAATAAATCTTAAGTAACAAAATTGGGCCAACATGCCCTTACAATTAAATAAAACTTTCTAAATAAAATATTCTAAGAAAAATGTTGCATAAATGGCTATCATGCTGCCTCTATTTATCAATTTCTTAAAAAGTTAGAAAATTGAAGGGTAAGCACAAAGCTCAGTAGAGTATTCTAAATATTTCACTTATTATTTCAACAAATAAGACATTCAAGATAAACACTTTCTAACATTATGTGATTAAATCAATTTCTTGTTTAAAGTTGTATTAAAGACCAAAAGCGGTTAACCTCAGTGTTCATATCAAAAAACTTGTTCAAGGAGAAAAATGGCACTCCTTTATACCTAATTCCCTTAGACTGAGGACATTACCCAAATATTTTGGGACTTTACCAATGTGAACTAGAGACGAACTCAAAGTTCACATCTTGAGAAGACCCACAGTAATCCCTGTAGAATACTATGTCAGTATGTGGTTAAAAAATCAATTAATATTTCATTAAGTATAAAAAATTTGAAATAAATTCCGCATGTGAGTATATTAAAAACATAACAAGGATCACAATAGTACATAGAATATAAGCAAACCTAAGCATGCGAGATCTAAGCATGACATAAATAATCAATAATGATAAAACATGTATGCTCAAGCATGAACATATTATTTAAATCAAAATAATAAGATAAAACTTAGAAATTACTTCCACCTCAATATTTTCACTCTTCTAAAGCCTCAATTGAATCTCTTTCAGAACTATCCAATTGCTACTAGAGAGAGAGAGAGAGAGAGAGAGAGAGAGAGAGAGAGAGAGAGAGAGGCTGAGAAAACAAGAAAGATTTGTCAGTTTTTGCTGGAGTGAAGAGAATGTGAGCACAAGGGGTCCTTATATAGAGTTTCAAGGTTGAAGATTGGCAGATTTAGACATCCAATCAACAGGAAACTTTCCAATTCCCTTCATTGCGATCCCCATAGGCAAGATTGCGATATTGTATTTGGCTTTTGCAAACTTTCACTTGTGTATCGCAGGACCACAATTTTATGTGTGAGGACTGTGGTCCTTAGTGTGTACCGAAGTTTTGAACATGTTTCTATTTATTTGTGTTTCCAATTCTTGTATGATGCATTAGCACAGAGTATTATTTGCCAATTACACTATATAGTTTTAATGCATGTGTGGAATCATCTAATGTATCATATACATTTTTAAACTCTTATTTACTGAATTTTCCAATTTGTTTCAGGGTATTACATGAAACCCCCCCTCCACCCTCGTTTGGTCATGGTGGGAAAAAATAGATTTCTAAGTTTTTAAGTTTTCATAAAAAACTAGAATTTTAGTATGATATTAAAATTATGATCTGACCCTCCAAAATTTCTTTCATCTCTTCCTATAGTTTGTGGGAGGGTATTAGTACATGTTGGAAATGTTCCCGAAATTTTTTTTAATGTTTGTACTAAATGCATCTTTACAAAAGATGCCTTTAACTGTTGGACACCTTGCCTGCCTCATTGGACACTAATTAGATGCTGACTATGCAAAAGTTAAGCAAGAAGGTCATTATTTTGAAATCAGAGGCATTTTGGTAATTTGAATTTTTTTTAGGGAAATCAGATCAATGGTCCCTATTAGGATCACTGTAAATATACAAGATAGCAATAGTAATCCACGGTAAATAATCATATATCGTCCCCTGGGAATTTATATGGCTAATAATCTGAATTCCCAATCAAATTTTAATATTAATTTTATTAAGGCTCAAAATCAAAGTTTTAGTGTCAAAAACTTAAATTAAACTAAAATCATTTAAGAAAACAAATGAATGTTGGATTGAAAACTATATGAAGTAATTATCTAGGAGTGTGAAATCTCTTGTGATCCCACTTAATTCCTACTTCAATTAATCCAATTCTCAATTCCGTAGGTTTTAACACTTTTACCAAAACCCTCTCCCGAGGCCCCTTAATATCTATTAGTCAAATTACCTAAATACCCTCTCCTGAGGTGTATAGTCAATGGCCTAATGCATTAAAATCCTAAATGCTGTGTAACCTTCTAAAGAATTGACAACCTACTGGTCATTTGATTGTTCTAGTTCTATATTTTGATTATTTAACTGTTAGACCCGTCTCAAAAATTAGTTAAACAATTTGAGATCAATCTATCTATGGCTAGTAGATAAAAAGTAGTAAGAACACAAAATAGAAAACAAAATATTAGAATAGATTAATCAAACATCAGAATTAAGGGTTTCTATTATTTAAATTACATCCTAGAAATTGAAGAGCCGGACATGTTGTAGAGATCACAAAGCAAAGAATTTAACAAATATAAGATCATATTCGAGTCTTGATCTTGTTCTTTGCATTTTTCTCTATCTTTTGCTTTCTCTTCTCTTCTGGCCATCGAATAGTGTAATAAGAATTCTGAATGTTCTAAAACCCTAACTTTATTATCTATTAATACAAGTGCCAAAAAATTCAAAAAAACATTAAATAGAAAAACTAATTAGCAATCCTAATCGCACTATTGCAGTAGTCTTAAATAGTATTGCAGTAGTGGCACTCTTCTGATTCTCGAAAATCCTCATGCAATTGCCAATCCTTGCTGCAAATTCACTAACATGTTATTGTTAATCTCACTACTATGGTAGTGTTGTGCTTCCCTTTTTTTTGTTCTTTTCATTATCATGTTACCGCGGTAGGATGAACTATTGCGGTAATGAGTTAATTTTGTGCATTTTGGTCCTTTTTCCATCGTCACTCATCTATGTACATGTTTCCACTCTACCTAGACCTACAAAAACCACTAAAAACCTTTATCGGGCATTAAATCACAAGTGTAACCACATGAAAACCATATTAAAATTCTTTAATTACGCAAATGACATGCCATGCTCATATAAATGCTTAAGTACCTAATTATAAACAAACATGTGTTATTTCCTACAAAACCCATGCAAAACATATGCAAAATAGATATAATATAGTTAATATGCAATGCAACTAACAGCCCCTCTTTCGGGGGCATGTTTTGCTTTGAGTTTTCTTATCATTGAAAATTTTGGAGAGTTGTCTTTATTAATTGTTTGGGTTATTTTCAGACTATGTGTAACTAAACTTTTTCTATCTAGCCAAAGGTTAATCAAGTTTTAATTCACCATGAATTTTGAAATCTAATTGTTATTTTCCTCTTTCTCTTCTTCTTTGTATTTGTTAATATCAACATGATTATTTTGTGTGATTGATGTAATAGGGCCCATTGTTTATTCACTTAAATAATATTCAGCCAATTGAAGCATTGGATCTATCATAATTCAATTGTTTCAATGAATAGTGGTACAGTAACAAGGTTCAATTCATGAAATTCGACTTATATTATGTAGATGCATGATCTAGTCTAAATAATTTCATAAAATCAATGTATTAAATTCTAAGAACCTGTTTAGGGTTGTTAGTTAATTCGGTTAAATAAAGAGCTTGTTTTGACTATCTAAGAAAGAAAGATCAGATTGTTAGAGCTTGTTAATGACTATAATCAATTCATCAATGAATGAATGAGTTATCTTTTCATTAATGATCAATTCAAAAAGTCAATAGTAAGATTATACCTTGGATTATATATTTTCTTACACAAATTTCTTTAAAATCATATTTTGTTTATCTACTTGTTCTACTTTATTTATTTCACATTGCTATCAAATCCCTTAATCTTTTATTTTATTCGACTAAAGGAATTAAATAGCTTTCCAATCTTTGTGGATTCCACCTCACTAATCACTATTTGCAAATTATTATTTTTGAAACTAGAGTTGGATTTATTTTGTTGGTTTTGACACTCGCACCATATATTTAGTTAAACCCCTTGGCCATAAGTCAAACCTTATGACATTTAACTAAACTCTTGTTACTATACTTAATCTTGAATATCCACTAGCAACCAGTAAGAGATTTTCCTAAAGGTGAGGAAATAGTGACCAAGTATCATTTCAAGTGAGTGCATCATGTTTCATGAGCACAAAGTTGTCCAAGTTAGTGATAAGAGGACTTTCCTTTCCAAAGTAGGCTTTCTTAATACAAGAGAATCAATGGCATCAGTGAGAAACATTTTAGGCTTGAATATTCTTACCTTTGCTTGAGCGATCATATGGTAGATGCTGCCAATAGTAGGAGGACCAAGCAAACCAAGAGTCCTTAATGGGAAAGAATTGGGAGCGCCATGAACCAAACTTGTAGCTATAATACCCCCAAAGGTTAATGAAAGGATTATCAAATTTTTGGTGTTTAATATAAAATAAATTAAATAACTAATTTAAAAAATTACAAATGCTTCACAATCATGAAATGCAAGTGGAAATAAACTTCGGATAAATGTAAAAGTTAATAGAAAAATTTAGAGAATATTAAGAAGACATGAAAAATAACACAAGGCCTTGATTACTGCGGTAATGACTTGAATTACTGTGGTAATGCTTGAAAGAACCAGAAATGTGTGAAAAATGGCACCACGGTAATGGAATTCATTACCGCGGTAATGCTTGAGAAAACAAAAAATTAATGGGTTTTGGTTACCACGGTAGCCTACCGTGGAAATGTGCCAAAAATCATAATTTTGATGTGTTAATCATGTGATTATCATGGTAATTGGAGTCATTGCCGTAGTAATATGTAAAAATTATATATATGTGTGATTTGCTTACGAAAATCCTAATTCTTAGTCATTCGAATGCACATTCGTGTAGAAACCCTACCCAGCTACCATAAACTGATCCTTCTTCTTCCCAAAAGTGTTATAGAGTGTTCTTAATTTATTTTAACCCTTCCCAACCAAATTCTCAAGCAAAGAACGGAGGAGAACTGCATATTGGCGAAGAGTTCGACTAGGATTGAACGAACGGATTACATACAAGGTAAGGCTTTCGTTTCACACACTATACATGTGTTTTCATCATTGTCTCGTGTTTTCTAAGGAGATGCATGCTCCCTTGATTTAACAACTATTTTGAAGTGTTTAAAACACTCTTTTGAGGGGAATGAAGGAAGGAACATTTGGAATCGAGCTATAATACATTTTGTTGGGTATAATGCTTGTGTTAAGTTTAGTATTAGTGTATTGAATCATTATGAATGACAGGATAAGAAGGAAACTTGCACGAATATGTAGTTTCTAGAAAATTGCCCAACTATCGCAGTAATACACTATTCACGTGAAATCCTCTCTGGTTATCGCAGTCATGTGTATCGCTAATTTTGGCAACCCTGGTAATTCAAACCCAAACCTTGTTTTTTTAAGTTTTTGTGCGCAGATTCGAGTGACTGTGATAGTACCCTTTTCTACTGCAGTGCACAGAAGAATAACATGATAGTACAAACCTAATATTATACAAATGCACACCAATTACTACTCAGATTAAGTGGATATTGAATCAAGGTTTAAAGATACTGAATTATGATATCAAACCATTATAGGTTGAACATTCAAAATATTGGAACAAGGATTAGAACAAGCAGAGCATAGCAACAGGTGGAAGTGATTACCTTGCTTCCTAGTATTATTTGGATTTTAAATGTTAAACATAATGTGTGTTCACATTTCTTGAATGCATAGAAGCATGCTAGGAAGTTGTTTGAATGATGCATGCTTAACATGATTTTATGAATACAGCATGATATGAGTTGCATGCTCTACTGATATATATGTATTGTTATGACAGGAGATGGTTATTACCATATTTAGATTTCCTTAAGATAATCAGCATGATTGAGTTATTGTACAATGATGTGTTCTATATGATGAAATGATAGCTATGCGTTCATGGGATGTTTGGTAACATTCAAGCAAAGATAAGTTAAGAGTTGAACCACGTACGATTGCGGTGGTCCAAAGGGGATCACTATAGGTGTTCTCGTGATTAGAACATTGGGTTTGTCCCTAGTTCCGATGATAGAACTATGGGTGTGACCCTAGTTCTTGGAAAAGGAGCAATGGGTGTGTTTCTCGTTCTCGGGTTGGGTAATGGGTGCGTTTCCCTATCCTATTAGAATTTGGCATATATTGCACTTTTCCTCTTTCCTTTGATACGATTATGATAAGAGAACACTAAGGTTAGGCCCTTCGGTCTAATTAATAGCTAATAAACAAATCAATGCTTAAAACGCCTAATGTGTAAGATGTGGTTGCATGTTCTATGTTTGATTTAAATAATACTATTGATGTATTGTGTATGATCCATTGGGTTCTTGAGCTCACCCCACTTGTCCATTTCAGGTAATCCTTTAAACCACCCAAGTTGACTGTGTGATTTGAGTACAGGATTTAGCTACTACCTCATGGTTTAGGTTGTTAGTCAGTTTCTTTTTTGTTATTGAAGTACATTGGTTTAGACTGGGTAGATGCCCCTTCACTTTCATTGTAATTTTTATGTTAATGTTGGTTAGGAAATGGTGATGGGATGCATGGGCCAGATATTGGAATCTTATTTGAAAACTTTGTGACAAATTTTTATTCAGCTTAATTATTGAGTCTATGATTTTTATTATCTCTTGAACTGTCTCCAGTTGAGATAAATCTTGGTGAGTCCAAGAGTTTGATGATTTATTTTTATGTGAGATTTAGTATGTCAAGATGATGTTTAATGAGAATTGAATGTGAGAAAAGTAACGTCTCAGTTCTCAGTAGATGACATGTGTACTGATATTTAATGGCACGTCCCTCCATGTGTGACAAACGTGACAGGAATGAAGGACCAAGAACTGAGGTATTACAGTAGCAATTAAAGTTGTTGTAGACTATAATACCCTAGAATTTTGTTGAATAAATTATATAAAAAATAAAATAAACTTTGAGGAAACCAGGGAAATAATAGTGCAAAAGATGTACAATTTGATATATAAAGGGGAAGGCAAACTGAAACAAAACACAAAACTTTACACGTGATCATCTCACTGGTTACCGTGAAATTGAAAAATGCTATTGCGATAGTGTGAGATTGCCTAGAAAACCTATGAAAACACTGTGTTCTAGTTACTGCGGTAATGCATTTTCACTACCGTGATAATTCATAAAACCCGTGCAAAAACAATTATCTTAAGTTTCCAAAATGAATATGTGAAGTTTCCAATCCATGGGCAACTTTTGAAAATGTCACTTACGAATATTTTGTATAGGAAACAAGCAAAATAGAAAGAGGACGAGTTTAGAAAAGGTTTCTACTGAGGAAACAACACCAAACTTCCTAAACCTAACCTAATTAAACTCTATATAAACCTAGCATGGTCACCCCATTCTCCCCACTGAAGCAAGTGTGAATCACTTCTCTCCTTGCTCTCTTAGTTTTCTTCTTGGCACTCTTTCATTCCTTAGCCGTCCCACCTAACAGTTACAATAATAGAAAGGAAGAAAACCTAGAATATTACATACCAGTGGCAAGAACCTACTCTGGATGTTTTTTGGAGAAACTAGAGGATTCGACAAATCAAAGAAGGTATAATGACTCTATCTAAGTTTTAATCCATGCTTCATCGTCTAGAACTCGAGGTATTAGGATGCCAAGGTCATCGGAGAATAAGGGATGAGAGAAACATGCATAAAAACCCACATATCATGCTAATTACCATGGTAATGATCATGGTTGTCGAGGTAATTGCTTTATTTTCCTCCATTGTTAGACTTTTCCTCTAATTAACACAATACTCTATTGCAGTAGTTTAATGTAAACTTGACATTATCCTCTAGTTACGCGGTAATGACACTACACTCTTGTAACACCCACTAGTTATTGTGGCAATGCATTACTGTGGTAGCCTACCTTGATAGGGCTTCTGCACTTCTCATTTTTCACTTGCATGTTCTAATTATTGTGGTAATCATTTCCTCTACCATAGTACATAGAAGCAAAAACACATCAAGACTCATATAACATGATTTCCTTGCACATTACATGCCATAAAAGATAAGGAATCATTAGAGTATTATTTTAAAGGATTAGAAACACATGAATCACGAAGAATAATGCATTGAATCCTGAAGGCTGAAGAAGGCTTGAAATAACAACACAAGGGTTAGGAAGAATTGAGCATAAGGTGGTGATGATTTCTAAGTTTTAAATTATTATCTTGATTCAAATAATTTATGCATGTACACTTATAGTTTAGGAGTAGGGTTTATGTTGAATATACATGTTATGCCTTGAATATGCATGCTTAGAGTTATATAAATAGTGATGCATATTTTCAATGATATGTGTGATAACATGATCTATGCTATATGAAATAACACACCTATGATGTGATGTTCGCCATGTTCACATGGTTTTTTTTCCTGTTTTATATCTGATTTAATATGCTATGGTATGTTTTGCCATTAAAGAAAGACTAATAATGTAATACCCCAGCCACAGAACCTTTCACATTTCTTCATAGGCGATGCATGCATCTCACAACTTAAGATGGAATCACATTCATATGCGGTCACTCTCACTTTCAGCGTCCGAAAATCGAAACATTACTATTTTTCATATCAACCATCTCTTAGATTGTACTAGGATCATATTCCATAACATTATTAGAGTTAACAACATATTAATCCATAACATGAATAATATAAACATAGGGATAATAAGTCAATTGAAAGAAATCAAAATTGATCTCATAAACTCAATTAATAATGGCCCCATAGCTGAGGTCCATACGAAATAAATCATCATCTAGCCCCACTGGCCAACTAAAATAAATAGATGAATCAAATGGACATAAAATGTGGGTCTCATGCCCTACAATCGAAAAATAATGAATAAACTCAACTCCTACTCAACCTCAATAGTAAGGCGTACCACGACTTCTCTTTACTTGTCAGTACATGTGCCATTAGTGATTACTTGTAAATGAATTAGTGGGGTGAGCTCAAGAGCCCAGTGGATCATACAAAACATCTCGACTATTATTAAAGTGTAACACCCCAACCCCCGTATCTTCTAAGCAATGTACATTGCCACTGTTCCTTGGACAGTGGACTTAACAAAATGGCGGGTCGGGCCGGTGCTACATTACAAGCGACACACACTTGTTCTTTTCTTTTCAATATCTCGTGCCTTTGTATAAAATTCAAGAGTACAAAACTTTCAATAAAATCAATGCAAATTAAAAGAGATAAAGAAATTCAAACAAGTTTATTCATAATAGAAATTGAATGTAATAAACTCTTCAAAAAGAACTAATTATTACAACGAAAGACTTCAACAATACTTTTCAGTAAAAAAACATAAAAACTTTGGGCAACCTGCCCTAAAAATTCTAAAAATATAATACTGTAGACACTTTCTAAGAAACTATCTATATTCAATTGCTCCATGGATTTCATGTTCCTGAAAACTAAGAAAGGAAGAGTGAGCACATAGCCTAGTGGATCCTTTTTGAACGACCATCTTTCATACTCAAACCAATAACACATTCATAATTCAAACACTTGCATACATTAGGTGTTTCAAATAACATTTTTGTTTAAAGTTGAGATTTTAGACCACAAAGGCTTTTAATCCCTTGATGTTCTTAACTAAGTAAATAGGGCCCATTCGGCATCAACCCGTTAGTGGCACGTGTCGACATCAACCCATTACACATGGTGGTTACCAGTGGTACATGACCCTCAAGTACTTAGGTCTGAAAACTATATGACCTAACTCATATGAAAAGAACATCCATGGTGTCGCCTTGACTACTATGATGGTACGTGAGTATTATCTCCATCGTCTTTGATTAATTCTCATATCATGATCTCATAAAATAAATTTCAGAATATGAAATCAAACTAAAATTCAGAATATACATAGTCAAATCATGAAACACCCATAAAATATGCATCATACTTTAATATAAAAGCCTAAGCATGATACTAACATGGCATGGATGATATGATTGCTCAAACATGAATCAAAACTGAAATACTGACATAAAAATTTAAAATTCTAGAACTGAAGTTGAAAATCTTTGAATTCAGTGAAAAACACACAACAATGAGCATGTCATGAATTCAAATAAGAACAGAAGGGTGTTCTAGAAATCACTTCCACCTTGTGACACTTTCTTCTAGAATTTCGACAGCAATTCCCCCCATGTATTAGTGCCAATGAAGATTGCACAACTTAATTCCCAAATTTGAGAGAAGAACTTCTCACACACACAAGAAGGGAAGATGGGAAAGGGTGCCAAGAAGAAGGCTTAGAGAAAATAAGAAGAGAATTCAACTCTTATTTTTTGGAATGAACAAAATTGAGAACCTAGGGGGTTTATATAGGTTTTTCAAGGGAGAAAATTAGAAAGTTTTGTGTTCTTCTTTGAATAAAACACCCTAATTTTCTCTAATTTTGTACTTTCTAATTTTTGGAGCAAAATGAGTATTTTTCGAATTTTTTTTCGAATTTTAGAAATATTTTTCAGAATTTAGAAACTATTTTTCAGAATTTTTGGATTAAATTTCGTATTTTTTGTTAATTTTAACGTAATTTTTGTATTTTAAATTTCGGATTTGATCTGGTTCCTAGGATTTTCCTCAAGACATGCGTTGAGGTTCGATCGGACCCGTTGGATTGATCTCAAATCAATCAACATAATTCAGAGTCTCAATCTCAGTCGTTGGATTTCCTCGAGCGCATCAATGATCGCGATCTAATCAAAATGACTTTGATCTGGACCGTTAGATGATCCTTGAGCGCAATACTATTCACGATCTAATCAACGTGACTTTGATCTGAACCGTCCGATGATCCTCGAGCGCAGCACTGTTCACGATCTCTTAACGCAACTTCAATCTCGACCGTCGGATGATCCTTGATCACGGTGTGCAAATCTGATTTTGCGATCAACGAACTCGCTTCTGACCGCACAATCATCCTTGAGTTTCATACTTGGATCTCTGGCCGTTTGATCTTGATGATCAAGTGCGCTCGTGCGTATGTGCAGTTTTGATCGTGGCCGTCGGATCGGGAGATTAGATTTCAGATCTCTGGTTCGCAGTATTTTGAGTTTATTTTTGATTTTTCAATCAAACTTCTTGCTTTCTTTTCAGATTTTTTTTTCAAATCTTGATCCCAATTGACTTTTTAATCTTGTTTTCATACAAAATTGCACATATCCTTGTATTTTTGGCTATGATATCCCATTTTATGCATTATAATCATATTTTTTTCTTCTAAAAATCCCTTAAATTGGTTTTTTATTCCTCATTTGGATAACTAGGACTTGCGAAAATTCTCATTCATTAATTCTGTATAATTTTCTAAGTAAAAATTCAAATTTCATATGAATTTTTCGAGATGTTACAACCTACCCTCCTTAGAAAAAATTTCGTCCTCGGAATTTGTACATATTTAGGCATTCCTCATGAATAGATGCGGGTATTTGGTCTTCATCTCGCTTTCAAGTTCCCACGTGGCTTCTTCAACCCCGTGGTGTTTCCACAGCACCTTCACTAATGGGATACCCCGTGGTGTTTCCACATTAAACAATAAAAATAGTAGATAATTTTTAGTCAATCGAGGTAGGGTGGCTGACCCTAGGGTGACTCTCTTACCTCTGGCCAAGTGAATCCCATAGGAATGTCACTAGGATCTAGGCTATGTGTTTGTAAGTACAACAATTCACAATTTCAGAAGATACGCGAGTTAAAATCAAGTTTCTAAAGTGTGACCACACACTCGTCTCTTAATTGGGACGTTAATGCTAGAACCACCGTTGATTGTCCGTAGACCAATCAACCCCTCCATGTGTATTGTTGTCTTGCTAAGAGTGATCTTGTATTTGGTCCCTAACATATTCATGCATATTAAATGATAATTTTTTGAAAGATAGATTCTTCATACCTTCATGCATATGAGTTTAATATGTAACATTCATTTAATCATATCTTTACCATACTTGAATTCTAAAATGGTATATTCTCATAGACTATACTCATCTAGTAAATTTATGTGCATATAATTCTATGGGCGAACAACATCATGTATATGTTCTAAATCAATCATGGTCACATGCATATGATCATAGTGAGCAAGACACATTCAAAACATAATCTCATTATTCACATAATCTATGCAAATAACATTTAATCATACGATCAATAAAGGGTGCATTCTACCACATAAGCCATTTAATGTATAATATGCAAGCAAATATGGTTAACAAGTGTATGAGTTGGAAATCATCTCTACCTCAATCTACATGCTCTTTATGTTGCTTGATGCTCGTGGTGGTGTCGGTCCTCCGAGATTTCTATACAAGCATTTGAGTCTTAATTGACATTCAATTTAGCTCCTAAACTTGGATTTAGGTTCAAAAATAACCTCTACAGTATACTGAACTTCAACAGGCCATAACTTGAGTTTTGGGACTCTGTTTTATGTTATTTTTGGGTCTACCTTGTAGTGATCACGATGATGAACGTCATGACTAACCATTTTCCTTAGCCAAACCCATGTTTGAACAGAAACGCACATGAACCCGCTGGTTTGCGATCTATCCCATTTTTGTGCAACAATTTTTAGAAGGTCAATTTGGGGGCTCTAAGTGTCTAATTGGGATCATTCTTGAGTCTATTCTATGGTACACTTGACAAGTTCGACATGGTGTGGCAGTTTCCATAGATCATGCATACACCATTCCAAAAATGCCATGAAAGTTACTATTTCATAACTAATGTTGGGAGATGATTTTAGCCTTGGTTCGGAGGCTAGGGTTGTCAGAATTTTATAGTTTTAAAGTGATGTAGTCTTTTCAGGCCATAATATAACTAAAACTTTGCATAAAATAAAAGTTTAGGCCTCTTCTTTCCGTTTCAAGCATATTTCAAATGCTTTAATTTGTTGTAAGGAGAATGGGGGGAGAGACTCTCTATTAATAATAGAGCTTTGATCATTAAGGCTAGTGTTTAGGTTATGGTGGAGGTTAGGTTAGAATAATGAAGAGGTCAAGCAATTATAAGTATCAATGATGGTGGTTTGAAACATATTATTCATGTACTTTAAGGTCATCTTTATTTAATTAAAAATGACACTATCATTTTTAATTAATTAAAGATGATAAAATTGGTGGTTCAAAAATATTATTCATCTATTAAAGTCATTTTTATTTAAATTAAAAATGACACTATCCTCTTTAATTAATTAAAAATGATAGTGGCGGTGGTTGGAGAATGTTATTTATGTACTTTAAAGTCATTTTATTTAATAAAAAATGACATTATTAATTAAAGATGATAATAGAGGTGGTTGAAAAATAATTCATGTACTTTAAAGTTATCTTTAATTAATGGTGGTGGTTGAATTATTATCATTATTAAAGATAAAGTTTAATTAATTATTTTAATTAATTAAAATAATTAATCAAAATAATTAAAATAAATAATTATTAGATGATTTGATTTTTTATTTTTATATTATTTATCATTTATTATTATTATTATTATTATTATTATTATTATTATTATTATTATTATTATTATTATTTATTACTTTATTCTTGTTCTTCTTATTATTATTCCTATTAATTTTTTTTACCTATATCTATTTATTATTTATTAATTTTCCTTAAGTTTCCTTGGTGTCTTGAGTATTTCGACACGAAGCTTGTTGTCTAATTTGATCGTTTTGCCTTTAAAATAGTTTTTCAAATTTTATTTTATTCGTGTCAAATTGGTTGAGTGGTCCAGTTCTTGATAATGGTCAAACTTTGTTGACAAAGGTTATTTGACACTTAATAATAGTCATCTTAGTTATTTATTGACCTAGAAATATCACGGTATTACATTTTATGCTTTGTGATTTAGGATTCTAATTGCCACTTCCTCGTATATGGCATAATCTTGGATGTCTATTGCCTCCCAATGGATTATGTGAGAAGGGTCTAGTTCATATTTTCTTGGCATAAACACGTGGAACATGTTGTAAACTGATGACATTATGTTTGGTAGGCCTAACTCGCAGGCACATTCTTTGATTCGTCTAAGTATTTCGAATGGATTGGTGAATTTGGGTAATAAATCTCTTTTATATCAGAACTTCTTGATCCCTTTCTGAAGGCTTATCCTCAAGAACACTTTATCACCCATCTGGAACTCAAGGGGTCTTCTCCTTTTATCGGCATAACTCTTTTGCCTACTTTGTATTGTGGCCAATCTTTTCTGGATTTTTTTGACTTGATTACTCATCTCTTTCACCAAGTATGGCCCTGTAAGCACATCGTCATCAAGTTTAGCCCAACAGGTTGTGATCTACAATGCCTTCCATAGAGGGCTTCATACCAGGCCATCTTCATACTTGCCTGATAACTCTTTGTGTAAGAAAACTCTGCTAAACATAGGTACTTGCTTTAGTTGCCCTTGGAGTCAATGACACAGGATCTCAACATATCATCTTCTAGTGTTTGAACGACTCTTTCAGATTGACCATCAGTTTGTGGATGGAAAACAGTGTTCATGGTGAGTCTCCAATGCAATCCTCACGTGTTCTCCATGTTTAGCTACTGTCTTGGAATAAATTAGGATGTCATCCACAAGTGCTACTAATCTAGGTATTTCTTAAACATTCCGTTCATTAGACTCATGAATGCTGCTAGAGCATTGGTCAGCCTCGAGGCGTCTAGAATGAGTTCTAAAAGCTATTTTGTGTACATCTGACTTTCGGATCCTCTACTAGTGATATCTTAACCTAAGGTCAATCTTAGAGGAATGAGTAGCTCCTCTCAATTAATCAAATAGGTTATTTATCCTAGTTAAGGGGTACTTATACTTTACTGTTGCCTTTTTTAGTTTCCAATAGGGAGGGATGGCTCTAGGGTTAGATCCAGGGTGAACTTCAATCTTGAATTGTATTACTCTATTCAGTGGTACTCCTAGTAAATCATTTGGAAATACATCTTTCATACCTTTAAATTCAAATCATTCCATCTAATTTTATTAAATCATCCAATATTTCGTTTAAATTTTAAGTTATTACAACTTAAAATGAATTTTGTCCAAATGGTTTATTTAACGTACTTCCACTATTGCTGTTGAGGAGCTTGAGCTAGTGGTCCTATAGGTCAATTCTTCACTATGTGTTCCTTTTGCTTGCATAGAAAAAATAGTCCCAGTTTTTTCATCCACTTCCTCTGCTTTTCTTTAGCCTGGTTGGGTTATACTTGAGCCTTTGTTATATGTCTTTGTTGGTTACAATGGAAACATAACTCTTGTTGCTTGTCCTGCTCCCTCTGCTCTTTCATTGTACGATTAAGTTGGGAGTTCCCATTCTTCATCTTTCGATGATCTTGTAGTCCCTTGCCTTGGTTCTTTAGGGATCGTTTGAAGTAGATGTCCTTTTTGATTGATTTGGCCCTAACTGCCATTCCCTTGGATGTAGTTAGCCTCAAAGGAATAACTAGGTTTCCAATTTCCACACTTAGTCCATTTGACAACGAGGCTTGATGAGCTTGAACCTTGGGCGTGGTTGCACTGGAGGTAGAGTCCTCATCACTTGCTCAACTACTTGTCAAGTGATTCCTGCCATCATCTTTGGTGATATTGCACCAATGGGTGTTGTTACTGCCACAGGTGCCCGTTGGTCCCTCTGACCAAACTCATTAGTGTTTCCTTCCCTCATCACATTTTTTTGAGTTCTTGCCATTATCTACAAGTCAGAATCCATTTTAGGATCTAATAAGGTGTCGCAACGGAGCATTATAATCTGAATTCAAATTAATCTGGGTGTAGCAACCCATCCTTCCTTATCCTCGGGATGTAAAATGCTTTTCCAGACTTGTGATAACAAACTTTCTTTCTTAGTAATTCATTACATCCATTTCATCATGTTGTCATTCATGCTATCATGATGTCAGATTCATGTCTCTATGTAACACCCGAACCCCATCATCTATGTCATCTGACGGTCTAATTTTCTTTGATCAATAATCTTGGGCCGCCCGGGAGACGGGCCTATGCTACATTCTTCTTTCTAAGAGACTTCCTGTGGATATAAGTCTATATACAAAAATATTTCGTAGCTTCATAAATAAAATTATTTATTTATTTATTCTAAGATTTTGAATACAATGATCTATTACAAAGAAAATAAATTTAAAACTGAAATAAATAATTTTGCTTGAGCCCACATACCCTACAATGAAATAAAGAAATTTCTTAATAAATAATCTCCCACGTGAGCTGATAAATAAATTTTCTGAAATGTGAAAAAAAAGGGGGGTGAGCTAAAAAACTCAGTGAATCATTCCATCTATTTAATTCATTATTTCAACTAAATAATACAAGCATATCAAACACTTTCAGGGATTAAATCGATTCAAACAATATATTATTTCAATAGTAATTTAGACCGAATAAGGATAATCTCTATGCTCCAGATCTAGGGAGAGAGATCAATTTTGAAACTCAAATCTGTAACACCCCAACCCCCACATATACGTTCTTTGAGTGTTGGACCTAACCACCATTATTTTGACGGTGGACTTAACCAATTGGCGGGTTAGGCTGGTGTTACTTTACAAGTGACACACACTTGACATTCTACTTTTCAATATCTCATGTCTTAGAGTAATTTCAAGAATACAACTTTCCATAAAACAAGACAATTATAGGAGATA
>JAJIYU010005530.1:0-22178 GCA_030144865.1 Tinospora cordifolia
AAAGTAACGTGAAGTGTCATACATAGGTACATCAGACTAAATTAACTGTAGATTTTTTTTTTCCTTTCAAGTATAATGAGAAAGTAGAATGTATAACAAGACCATTTCTTTACACAATGATAAAACCTAAAGAGAGAAACTCCATAATCCTAGTCATACATCACAATTAAAAAAATGCTAATGAATGATCTAGGATTTCTAGAATAAACAAATTGCTGCTTGAGGGGAATAAATGCAAACATGGTATCCAAAAGTTATTAAAGACCAACAAAAGTTGAACAGAGATTCTACTTGCACCTAGAAATTGATTTTAGAACCTCCTAGATTTAAACTATGCATTACTTGCATAAAAGAAAGAAAGCATTAGGAAAAAAGAAAAGGAGTGAAAGGGCATTTATTGTAGGCAATCCCAAGCAGTCATTTGCATGCTGCTGTCTTTGGCCTCTGGGATCACAAGCCAAATACACACACAACTGTCTTTGCTGTCATGAGATGCTGATGACAATTTCTTTTCCCTAGGGATCTGGAGATACCCAGGCCCATTAAAGCACTGCCTCCTGATACTTTTAGAACAAGTATCCTACGCCACATGTCAGGAACCCAAGATTTAATAAACCTACATGGATTATTTTTTTCCCTGTTATTGCAGTTCCCATCAAATCAAGGGGAAGAAAGAAATAAAATCACTGCAGTTTAAGTTTTTATATTTTATTTAACTGTAGAGATAAAAATCCAAGAAAAGTGTACTAATGGAAATCATTAACAACATGTGCAACAAAAGAAGTTCAACCATGTAAAAAGGTTAAAAAAAAGCAGCAAAAATATATCTAGCAGCACATTCAACAATCAATACAAACAACTGCAAACTCAAAAAGGTTAAGAGTACCAAGGTCGTCTTACCAATCAAGCAAACGACAAAAACCATCCAAAACACCACTTGAACAGATCGACTATACTGTAGTTGATACTGAGACCGTCGAAGTTGTCTCTGAAAAGCTCCCAGCCAACCATAAAGCTGCTTATTATAAGAATCATCGCAACTATTAAGTCTGCTCTTGTTTCTTTCATAGCATGAATCCATGCCCTTCAATGGTAAAAAAATTTAGTAAATGGGTAAAAACAAGAAATCATGAATTTTAACTAGAAACCAATATCTACAGAGTGGAATTCAAGAATTACTCACTCTACCAATCTGTTGAGGCTGCAAAGGAAGCACATCTACTTCTTGATTGAGATCTTTAAGTCTCCACTTCCTAAAACCATTCTTCCAACACTGCAACTTGGGCATGGATTCTGCAGTACTTAGGAAACCAGAGAAACTAAGTATCCTTGGAGGGGGCTGATCAAGACGTCTTCCATCAAAAGAGGACCGCTGGAAACTGTCATCCACAGTTTCAGCCTTTAAGGAGGCACCAATGTCAGCACTTGCACTTGCTGTCCTCCTATGCCCATAAGGCCTCTCTTCTCTTGTCTCTTTTGAGCCCCTCTCAACAGACACACGTGAATTATTCAAACAATCTGGCATTGCCTCATCGTGCATCCGCTTTGATCGAAACAGCATTTCTTCATGCATTCTCCTCAAATCTCCCACTTCCTCGTCTTTACTAGAAACATTTGCATGATTTGAGTTCCCATTACCATTTGCAGATGAACCCAACAGAAACAATGTGAGTTCATCCCTTTCGCCTTCATCCAAACTCGTCCAAGGTGATGTCAATGACGGCTTCCCCTCTGCAAGAGAAGCCTCATTAAGTAAATTTTCGATGCTAGTAACCTGGCTATCAAGTGCAGCAATGAATTGATGGTGCCTGGTTTTGGCATCTTCCATGGATGCACTGCCATCATAGCTTGATTTTACAGCCCGTTCGAACTCCTCCAACTGCACCCAAGATTCACAACCTCCACAGCAAATCAATTTCTCATTCAAAACCATTCATCAATCATACATTGTTCGAAATATATATATATATTAAAAAAAAGGAAAACTCAAACAATTCACCTGCCATTTCGCAGTGCCAATGGTCGTATGAACGTCCCGAAGAAGTTCCTCCTGATTACAGATGCTCGAGGCATCTTTACTTTCGTGAATCCATATTCTATAAGCGGATTCCATCCTTCAAACAAAGAAAACAAATTTAACACATTACACACAAAAAATTAAAATGATATGCAAAAAAGACAACCAATGGTAAACAAAATGGAGAAATGGAAAACAGAAGGAGCGAATCGATCCCCAAAAATCAGAGCAAAAAACCTGAGATGAATTCTTCACAAACCTGTCTGCGGAATCCTGGACTTCCTCCGCTGCGGAAAAGAACGGATCTTTCTCCCACCGATCTATATTCGAAGCCATTTTGCGATCTCTTCTTCAAAAAGAGAAATTTTATTAAAAAAGCAATTAACTTATGTTTGAGGCATATTAAGCGTAACAGAAACTTTTATTCTCTCAACGTCTCTGCAACCATTTCGCATGCTTGTCGGTAGATGGATCTCAGATCGAGAGACGGAGAACAGAGGAGAGATGTGAAATGGAGTGGGGTTTCTATCCTGTGTCTTGCGGCGCACGGGTTTCAGTGCACTTTACTTGATATTAAATGTGTCATCACGTCGTGGCCATCCGATTGCCCGTATGCTTCGGAACGGTCTCTCTGGTCGGGTGGTTTGCAGCCACGTCAACAACATTTCCAAAAATAATTTAATCAAGATAAATAAGGTAATATGTACATGATTGCCACGTGGAAGTGTAGTTTTTTCCCACGTTTTTGTTGTTTACGTGATGTTGTCTAAGGAAGGTTAAGATTTTATTTTTTGGTGGCATACCTTTATTAAGACCATAAATAGCAAACTGTATAGTCTTTTTTTTAATAGTGAAAGCGAAACCTTTAGATAAATTATGTATATAGTATTGGTGGACACCCAACATTTTAATTAAAAGTACAATAATTATTTATTTTTTAATATAATTTGAATAATTAAAATTATTTACAAATGTTAATAAAAACAATTAGATTAAAACCTAAAAATTAAAAAAAAAAGTCAACTAGGAATTTTTTGACAAAAAAATTAAAAGTCAGTTAGGCATACTATTTTTATAACCATATTAATAATAAACTTATCTTCTTAAATATAAAAAAACAAGAAAGGGTCTTGAAGAAAATAATATCTGACCTTTTTTCAGTGCCAAAGAAGAAGAGGGTTTTTATGCAAGGTAAACAACAAAAAGGTAAAAGTAAGTATTCTTGCCTCCTTCATTTCACAATAAGCTTTTCATTTTCCTTTTTCACAGATTTGGCTACAACAACTAGCATACTACAAAGAAGCAAATAATAAGACCAAATTGATGGGGCTCAAGCCTAGCCACCATTAAAAAGAAAGCTCTCTTCCAACCGCTTAATCTATGAAAAGTTTTGCGAAGGATGACCCAATCCTTTAAATGTTTACATCTCGGGTTGCCACCAAAGGGCATTCTAATATACATAAGTAACCAAGCTCTAATGCAACATCCAGTTGAGTTAGCCATCATCCTTGTCGCCTCTTGCTCAATGCTAGTACTAGCTAGAAAAGTTTAATGAAGAATATAAGAGAAAATCTCTCTCAAATCTAAAATGTTTAGATAAAATACTCACTTTACTGATTTTATGCATTCCTAAAAAAGGAACAAGCCAATTTATACAAATTTTAGTTGTAACGCTAGGGAATATAAAAAGTCACAAAAATAAATAGCTATTAACTTGCACATGAGAATTGAAGACTCTACACTAACTGATACTTAACACATATCACAACTCTACTAGTAACTCTTATGGACAATGCATTAACTCTAAACACAAACATACTATTACATAGTTATTACACCTTAAAAACTGAAATGTTAGACATAAAAAATCAATAACACATAGGAAATTAACTAATTTCATGCAACATCTAATAATGACTAATAAACTAATTTTATCATCTCAAATTAATGAGATTATGACTTGAATTATTTTGTCCACACATGCATTTCTACTAGCGCCCTTTTTATTTTTTTTATAGTTTTGACTATCTTGCACTTGGATAACACTCATAGCTTCTTTTAATTTATCTAAGCTCATATTAAAGTTGCCAAAACCATTAACACCTTGTTTGGCCTAAAAGTCTTGAACCAGCCCAAGTAGTATTTCTTTAAGTCTTTTGGCACGGGCCCTTGTAATCGTTCCTCTTGAAATATGCAAAGCATCATCATCACCATTAATTAATTTATTTGTGTCATCTTTGTTAACTTCATAATTTACATCATAATTCTAGGAGGATTTGGTCAAACCCATGGCTATCCAAACCAACCACCTTCATTCCATGGTCTCCAAAATCTCAAGGAAACAAGTGGGTGGTTGAGCTGATTCACAACATATAAAAGAATGGAACATGAACAAATTGAGAGAGGCTTCTAATGAAAAAGAACAGCAAGTCATAAAGAGCATAGGCACTAGCAAGCATGGATGTCTAGATAAACTCATTTGGCACTTTGCCAGGTCAGGTGAGTATATGGTCAAACATAGATACCATCTAGCACTCCAAGAAAAAAACAAAACATTAGGGTAGCTGCACCATGAATAGTCTGTCAAAGGTAAGAGACACAAATGTGTAGAGTCATATTTGGAGCCTCAATGTACCAAGCAAGGTGACATTCTTTGTGTGAAGAGCATGCAATAAATTTTTACCAACTCATAAAACATTGCTGAAGTGGAAAATGCACATAACTAAGTATTGCCCTTTCTGCAAACAAGGTAAGGAGACAACTTACCACATATACTTTGAATGTCCTTTTCCTAGAGCCTTTTGGTTTGGCAGCCCACTCAACTATGACATCCACAAAGTTGCAACAACCAACTTCCTTCAAGCATGGGAAAATTTCTTACAATGGATCACTTCAAAGAGCATGGTGGAAGAAGCTGAACAATGGCTTGCAATTGCCTTATGGAAGCTATGGAAGGCACACAATGCAATCATATTTGGATATGATCAACCCTTGCTAATCCAGATCATTGAACAAACCAAGCACCAGATCATGGAAGTCAATCAAGTAAAGACCTTCACCTTCAACGACTACAATAGGCAAAGGAAGATTCCAATCCAAAATGTCTAATGGAGCCAAGTGGACAACACACTGCTGTTGTGTGTAGATGTAGCTAGAACCCCATCAATAGGAAGGTCGATGATACGACGGGTGCTACTATCAAAGTATAGAAAGATCATCAAGGAGGAATGTAAAGTATTAGGATTCACAGGATCAGTTGAAGAAGCGAAAGCCAAAGTATTACCGATAACATGGGAATCATGTAGAAAAGGTAGCTCGATCTCATATTTAGTGCATAAATAGTTTGAAATTTTCAAACAAAAGGACCATATGTCATATAGAGTTGATCATATTTGACATTTAAGCGGTCATGATTAGATATTGAGTCTCATGTTCATATATCCGTGGAGAGTCTAGCTCTTATGTCTACAAAATAGCAGCCTATTATATGCAAAATCTAGAAGACGTAATTTAGAAAGTAACTTTGACTCTTTGGGTAAGCCCTAGGTAACTGTGGTCCTTTTGATAGTAAATTTATCTTTTCTTGACAAGAAGAAAAAAAAAAACTACAACGTATAAATTAATTTTAAAGAAAAAGCCCCGCTTGTGCGTGTAATAGGGGCTACACGCGTCGGATGCATCTAACCCCATTACACGCACCCGACCAGGTTGAATGGCAAGTGGGTATATTCCACCTGCCACTCAACCCCCATTGTAGCCGCTTTGGCCCAGCTTTACGGTGATTTGAATTAAAAGGAGGGATTTTAGCGCCGCTATCCGGACTTGCGCTGGATTAAGCTAAAGCACGGTAATTATTCGTTTGGAATCGGTCCTCTGTCTCGTTTTCTGCATGTTCGGGCTACGCAGCCCCTTTGGGTCTATTGATTGTCCTAGAATTTATTCGTCTTCATGAATTGGACCATCCACCTCCTCCTGCTCGTTGGTAATTGCCCTCGTTTTTGTCTGGCGTGCAGTTGCTACTGGGCGCTTTCCATCGAACATGTAACATGTTTTTATGTCTGAGTTCATGCAAACGAAACGTACACCCAGAACAATTTTTAAAATGAAGTCCGCAGATTCCCCTTTAACCATGAACTTCTCAAATATTATTTGACGACCAATCACGAATCCTCTCGTTCGGCGATCATCTTGAAGGTCTCTGGTTTCCAATGTTCATAAGGGACTCCATCCGCGTCAATCCACCGTTAATTATTATCAATGCCTTCTCAATTATAATTTGACGCCTATAACATCAAAGAAATTACGTTTTGACATTCATTTTATTTTGTGAAAATTCAGATGATATAAAGGAGAAGATCGTGTTAAATTTACTTTAAATTTTAATTTTACCTTTTAAATACTGTAAATGGACAATAACCTCAACCAATGACTCCAGAAACCTCCTATAGTTAAATGACATTAGTTAAGGACTATTCTTTCACATAAAAGGCGCACATAGCTTTATTCAATACATACGAGGCCTTGCTGCATTTCTATACTACTCTGTTATATATATATATAGATATATATATGTGTGTGTGTGTATCAGTATTTTCTTCTACAGTCATGTATAGTGATGGCTGGTATTATTATTGTTGGATGATACTACAATGGCACTTTCGTATAACACTAAGAAGACGTCCGCAATTGCCCACCATTGATCATCGGGGTGATTCTAGGCACACCAGTGGAGTACAATTACGGGCCATGTCTTCATCAGTGTTTCAGACGAAGCTGCTACTCGATATTTACTCGATACGGTTGTGGAAACGAGGTTGGTTTTCATGTGGGAATGGTTCTTCGACTCCTTCAATGTTCCTTAACCAGTAAGTATGATCGAAAGAAGCTGCACCAACAGGAACGTCATCCATCACCCACTCCTTTCCTTTCGGGTAGTAAATTCCATTACGAGGATGGGGCACCCAAGAAGAAAGATTAATAGCACCGGTACAGGTGTTATGATCTTCTTTCGTTGCACAGCTGATTAGTTCTTCGTTCTGTTCTACTGCACTGAGATTGCTCACACAATGCTCGGTAACCCACTTGGTTCTCCTGCAAGATCTGAAAGATTCAAGTTCATCAAGGAAGAGGAGAAAAACGATTTATAATAAAAATAATAAACAAAAGAACGTTCCATCTATCTTTCATTTTTCCTCAGTAATTTCTGCCGATTGATGAACGCTATCATCAGCGTTCTGGGGACGTTAAGCTGTTTCACGACTAATGGGTCTTGACTAGCTTACACAAAATGCAGAAACCCTACAACGTCAAGTTAACTGCAATTGAAAAAGTGAGGAATCTGTAACAGATGCCCCAGATGACCAAACTATCAAGTAAGAGCTAAGCTGTAATAATGTAACTTTCAAACATTTAGTTGCACTGTACATATCTGATGAGCCAAAAAATGAAAATTAACAGAGAAACACACACCGGACAAGCGAGGATTTTGGTTTCAGAAGCCCAAATCTGGTCATCACTGGAGTGAACAGAAATTGAGATTTTTCAGAAAAATAAAAATAAGAGTATGTCCAACTTGTGCCTTGGAATTGAATTCTAGCGGGGATCTCACCATGGGAAGGTTAAACAACATTACAAGGACATTTATACTACAGCAAAACAAATCATTTTCCCCACAAATTTAACGAGAAGGAAAGAATCAAATTCTTTTACATCAGCAGAAACTAATTGTAAGGACATTATTATTGCATGTACTAAAATAGCTTGCCAAAGATTAATATTCAAAGCTATTGCCTTTTGACCAGATGGGCATCTGATGGTGAGTGTGTGGTTATAGCTCCTTACACCTAAGTACCAATTGCTTGTACATTTCATTAAGAGGAAAAAAAAAAAAAAACCAATTTTTTCTAAAATGGAAAATCAGAAAAACTATTGATCAGTAGCTGTAAATTGTAATGACCACCAGAAAGGCTATTAATCAGTAGCTGTAAATTGTAATGACCACCAGAAAGGTTAACGATCTGGTAAAGCCACATAAATTAAATTTAGAACAAGGAGGTAGGGTGCTCAGACGCAAGAGAATGAGGGCAACCTGCATCCATGTATCATTGCCTAATTAAGTTTTGTGTCTTTTAAGTAGCTTCCGCTAATAGTACATGTTCTCCAGAGGCATGGGTCTACATTTCGTGCTCTGCAGTTTCTTTATAACCCTCACTATCTCTTAGCATATATGAACAAAAGGGATAGCATTATTGGGCTCTCTTCATTTAGAAAGGTTGTTCTAAATTCGGCACTATTGAAAACATGTTTTGATTTGCCTAAAGTGAAGATGCCCTCTTCTATGCAAGCTACTTTCACACAAGATATGCCTTCATAATCTCTAGTGACCCTTTTTCCTGAGTTGTCCAGTTGTCCTTGCTATTTTTTCTCATAGAATTTTGAATCCATCTTCCCATTCACTCTTAATGGTCTCATCTTCATCTCCTAGCCAGAACAGGTTGATCAGAAGGAATCCTAGGTTTCAATTATCAAAAGTCACTTTCCAACCTTATTCACATATAACATATCTTCTTCGCCATGCACCAGCCAAGGCGTGTCACCACATCCTATGATTGATAATGCTAAAAGATTTAGAAGCATATCTTGAATGATTTGGTTCTCGCTATCCTGTTTTGCATTTGGTGTTATATATGCAATTAATGGACAATAAGTTGAGAATAAATTTTTTACCAAAATAATTTATGGGAAAACAATGCTTCTCAAATTCTAATAACCAAAACAAAAGGTATCACTAAGAAGGATCGATAATAAACATGACAGAGAAGTGGGATTTCTCACTAAATGCAAAACCCCAACAGCCCTATACACTCAGGAAAAGAAAGTAAATGATGAAGAACCATAGAAGGTCTTGTTATCCATAACCATGAAAAAGTTTTTGAAAATTCATTATGAGAAGAATGAGAATTATTGACAAACATGTATTTTGAATGGTATTGGCATCAATATGGGATGAAAGTAAATCAAGCATCAAAATCATCAGATTATGGCATATCATAATTGTACCATAAAGGACAAAGATGCCAGGAATTTTTCACAAAGTGAAAATATGCTAGCTAGGAAGGTTCTGCTCGTAATGGTTCAAGTACCACAGGTATAAAGATTGGGAGCGTACATTGCTGACGGAATAGTACAAATAGACGAAGAGTAAGTAACACAATTCAAAAATTGCAAGACATGCGATTCAAGAATATTGAACGACATCAGATGACTGCAGCTTCACAATTTGCAATTATCAAAGTCATGACTCAAAAGCATCAGTTTTTGCAGGATTAAACTGCTTTCCCTACATCAATAATGAGATTATCCCTTGCCCAGTTAACAAATATATACCCCAGATATATGAGTGAGATAGGTTGTGAGTGATCAGTGATCACACCAAGATGAAGCGAAGTCACAGACTTCAAAGTCATTCAATCTTTTTCTGCTTTTTCCCCCAAACTTCTACACCCAACAGATGAAAAAAGATCACCAGAATTTTTGGCTTCTCTATCACAAACTTGGCACATAATTTTAGAATACATTCTCTTAAAATGATGCATCCAATCTTCAACAAGGTAATGATAATATGAGTTGAGGGAGCATCAAAAGGAGAGTGGATTCTCAGAAAATTACTTATTTCATAGTAAATTAATTAAGAATCCTCTGAAGACTGACAAATTGGAAGATAGTATGTATCTAGTTGCCAATATTTCTGTTTCACACCTTCCCAAACTTCTTGTTTCAGGCAATCCTTGACAGGTAAGGGAATGTATTGAGTAGAGTAACCCAAATTCCCGAGTTCTAGAGAAACTAACTGACAGTAGACCACATGAAAGAATGCATTATCTCCACAGAGACCATTAAAGAATGAATAGATGCCACCAGGCTTCAATAGTGCAGGAAGATGCTGATGAAATTCCCTCAAGTCTTCATAGTACTCCCCATAGGTGTCAAAGAATATCCCTGAAGAAAACGCAGGTAAACAAATCAAGCCTGTCATGTATTCAACCATTCAAATGAAGTCTAAATGTACTTAGGTTCAGATGATTTAGCAACTTTGTCAGATCTTCAACCATTCAGTGAGATAAAATACACAATTATGAGATTTCTACTATATAAAAGATAGTCATAGAGCTCTATATGTGAATTAGCAAAAACGAGATAGACTAGTTAAAGAATAATGGAGAGCAAGCAACTTAATCTACAAACAAAGAAAGACGTTAACACTTTGGTTGCTAGTAATGTTTTCCATTGGTGTAGCTCTTCAGAAGATGAATAAGCATAAAAAAGGCAATCACCATATAACCCATGACTTAAATATGACAAGCAAACAGATGAATGATGAATCTGAAACGCCAAACTGAAATTAACAATTCTATCCATGATTAGAGGCCTCAGATCTCAACTTGCATCAGTCAACACGGAGATGAAGATGAACAGATTTTATGCTTAAAACTTGGTGCTCTGGTTACATAGACACTCTTTTACAACATTGAAATACATCTGAATAACTCCAGTGACTAATTGAAACTACTAGTTAGTTCTCTCGTGATTTAAACTGCCAGAGACTCACTTTATCAGAATGAGAACTATCCAAAGGCCCAAAAATAAAGTCAAACAAGGGAAGATGAACTACAATAAAAACTATATTACCAACACATATGCATAAGAAAGTCCTATCTAATAGCTGACATCCCAAACGTCATCCACATAAGCAAGTTCTTCCATTATTCATAAGTACATCTTCCAGCTCTTGTCAAGGGAACTGTGACTGGCAATAAAATGGTATTACATGAAAGGGTTGTTTTCACCATTTAATGAGAAAAATAAGATAAGTATGGCATATAAAAGTTGTCCCCAGAATTTGTTATAAATATCAAATGTAGAAGGAAGCTAAAGAAAGGATTATATAATTAAATCTAAGGATTACCATCATAAGATTCAAGCTGAGGAATAATATCTTGCCAGCGACCAAATACTATCTTTACATTATCCTTATCTCCCCATCCAGTACGAAGCATACGTTCATAAACCTCTGGGTGTGCCTCAATGATTGTATGACTACTAGGGGAATACTGCTGAATAGCAGTATCAACAAGACCCATACCAAACCCAATGTTCAAAATGTGACCACCACCAGAGCAAACAGCTTTTGCATGAGCTTCCATCAATGGTTTCTCCCACTCCATCATGATGGCTTTGCTATCAGAGTCCATTAGTTTATCTTCACTAAAAGTAACTCTATCTTCCAAGTACTCCCCACAAGAACTGTCATTTTTACTAGTTTTACTTGCAATTGTTCCTAAAACCAGCTCAGCCTGAACCCCTGCAGGTATATGAATTGATTAATTAAATAATGGTTTCTCATAATTGCATTAATGACTGAATAATATGCCAATGGATATCATGAAAATGTGCCATCATCACAATAATCAATCATTTGATTCAATGACTTGGGGTTTCACATGTACACATGGAAAACCAGCAAAAGCAAGATAATAGATGGAAAGTTGCAGAAAACTCTATCAAAACATTTGAAGTCACATATAAATCAGAACCACCTTCCTGTCATTCAGAACTATCATACAAAAATCCAAGTAACAAATAATAGATACATTTCTGGCACTGCAGACTACAATATCACACTATAAGCCAACTGATAGGGAAGTTGACGCAATCTGAGAAAAGTTGGAATTGCATCGGTTAGAAAATCCCAAGAAGGAGGTGGTGTAAAAAGGACATAGGTGAAACTTTGCTAAAAGATTGCACATAAGACTTTGCTGAGTGTCAATCAAATGACACTTGCATCCAAAGAAAATGGCGTGCCAATCAATACTTACAGCAAACGCCATATTTAACGTGCTTTATTGGGCAAGTTCAATTGAATAAGCCTCAATTTCATGTTTATGCTATATAATTTTTTTAGGAAAGTCTGGTAGTAGCACTCAACATAGGAAATTTAGCCATGCATCATTCTTTCAAGGTAGATTTTGCCATACCTCCAATCTTCAGCAATTTTGCCATTTTTAAGTAATTGAGTCAATTTAGAAATAATGCTGCAGATTGTTCATTTAAGGCCCTTTTTTCTGAGAAGACATTATATATGTGGGCACGCAGAATAAGCATAAGAAATGTCCATCAAATTACAAGACCTGCAGCTGAGGCACCATTAACAAAGAAATTTGAAACAACTTAAAGCTACAAACTGGCAATGAAACTAGACTGAAGTAAATTAGCTTCCTAACCACTCAGAAATTGAATATCATGCTCCTAATTTTTAAGTGGTAATCCAAGAAGCAGCAGCTAATTAAGAGGACTTTAGAACATCTTCAGCATCTACATAAAAATTTTTCAAGATTTTATTGTAGTTTCTGCACAAAATTGACCAGATAGCATTAATAGATAAAAAGTGACCAATCTCCTATTAAACCTAGCAACATGGTTAAATAATAAACAATTCTCACATGAGTGAGGAAGTTCAAACTTCTTTGGTAGTAAACATTCCCATTTTCACCACATCTATGCAAAAAAGAGAAAAAAAATAAAAAGGTTAAAAAAAGTGTGATTTGGAGGATTATAGTAATCCATTGAATGATCGATAGGATAAAGGAACGAAAATTTGACTTTGCCTCAAACTTCAACCTTCAAGTATCATAATTAATTTGAAGAGTTCAAGAAATTCAAAAAATTTCTATAAAAATTCAATTTAGAAAAATAAAAGAAATCTATTTAAATACTGAAATATGTATAATTTTTATTAAAAATGATGAAAACAAAATATATTTTATATATATAAAAGTATACATATAATGGTTTTAAATGTGTATTTTAACATTAACAATGTTTAATGTACATTGCGCATGTTAACTTAAAATTGTTATAAAAAAAAAAGAAAGAAAGAAAGAGAAACTTATTGTTGAATCCTAGTGATCATGCAATCATAAACCCTAGCTTGATTGTAAGCGCAAGTAACTTTGATCTTCTTTACCGAATACAATAGACGAATCTCATCTGTCTTTTTTCTCTCAACACCTCCCCTCTTAGGCTCTCAGTTTATTCTTCTCTTCTCCTTTTTTTTTTTTTTCTCTCTCTCTCTCCATCATCTCTTCTCTTAGATAGCTACTTGTCCGGTGCACATATCTCACGTTCAGTCTTCTTTATTTAAAGAGAAAGATTTTCTTTTTTTTTTTACAATCTCTATTTTTTTTTTTTGAAAAGAAACTTATATATATTTATAAAAAGAACCTGATGAGGTATCAGGGCTCGAGAACATGCCCTTTTTACAATCTCTATGATCATACAACTTTCGTAAAACATGCCCTTTTTACATTTTTTTTTTCATTTTAACAAGAAAGCACAACTTAGTGAAGTGCACAGAGCTCACAATTATGCACGAGTGAAAAATTGCTCATTTAGTGCAACAATTCATTGTGTTATTGCAAAACCCCATCCATTCTACAAAAATAGAAGGATACAATCCTAAATCCTACATATATTAATTTGAAAATGATGATCGCAACACATTCGAGCAAGCAACACAACAACATAGGGATCTGGTGGTGCATGGTGAGGAAAAGCCAATGGGATTTGAAGGTTAGGGTTGGTATCCTAAAATTCCAAGGGAGCATCAAGCTAGAGAGCCCTTTGAATGGCTTGTTGCTATTGAAGAGGTCTTGGAATTTAAAGAAGTTCCAAATATTCAATGGGTTCCCTTATTACCCTATTGTGAGCTATGCTGGTAGGGCCAGTCCTAAGTTTTTAGGGATCTAGAGCAAAATGATAACTTGGAGCGCTCAAGAAAGAAAACTATCATATTATAAGTTATCAATAAATAAAGGGGCCTAATGGAAATGATAACGTTTACTTTTAAACATTAAGAAATCTACCAATTTTTATGGGAGGGAAAGAAAACTTTTTCGAAATTGAAAGTCAAAACAGGATTTCTTTTAATAAATTTTCATTATTTTTTAAATTTCTTATATATATATATATATATATATATGTGGGGCCCCAAAAAATATGGGGCCTAACGTCGTCACCTTTTGGGCCTTGCTTAGGGCCGGCCCTGTATGCTAGCAGCATGGTGGAAGTAGAAGAAAGCAATGAGGATGTGAGTTGGCAACTCAAAATTGTCACATTTGAGAAAATGAAGAAACACGTGCGGACTACCTTCTACCCATATAACTACTTGCAAATAATGTATCAACAACTTCAAGACTTGCATCAAATGACACATGGTTCTTTACTACACAACAAAGTTCTATCATTTGCTACCATGCAGTGAAATCATAGAGACAAAGGATCAGTTGGTGTCACATTATATTGGTGATATGCGCCTTTAGTTTTGAGATGTGTTGAACATGCACACTAGAAAAACTTACAATATAAGAAATCAATCACATTGAGACAAGGCTTTTTTGGCCGATGCAACCAAGAAAATAGCCAAAACCAGTAATGTTCATAGGATCTACTTCGGCAGGTGTTAAAACCACACAAGATCAGAAGGCAAAATTTGGCAACAATTTGTGTTGCTTTAAATGCAATGAAATTGGACATTGACACTCAATTTAAGAACAAGAGCAAGACGTTGCTTACAAAGTAAAGAGTTTTTTCTCTTCTATTCTTCTCTACGTACACCATTCCCTATGCCTTCTTGTGCCAATGTTCCACTAGATTTGTTCTAATTTCAATACTACACTGATAGAATGAGCTTCCTTCTTCATAGTGTGCTCATTCCTTTCTGAAGCCTTGCCTTAATGAATGACTGAGCCAGTGATAGTTTTGAAGATGAGAAACAATGTTGTCAAACTGTAATTGAACAAGCATTTGATATTGGTGATGACACCACAGATAGTGTGAAACGACTTGAAGGTGATACAAACCTCATGTTAGTTGTATGAAAACACTTTCTTACACTGTGATAGCCAAATGACTAGTTCAAAATAATATCTCTCAATCCACTTGTGCCATTGGTGGAAAGGTTTGTTATTTTGTTATTAAACCAAGTAGTTGTGAGAATGTGATCTTGGAAGAAGCTTAGAAAATGGGCTTGTCAATTGTCGAGCACTTAAAGCTAAGAAATTGAGCCTATTAATTGTTAGGCATTTGAAGCCTTAAAAATTAGTTCGGTATGGAAATTGCAGTGAGGTTATAATTTCTTATTGTGCTTCATTCAACTCTTTCCATTGAAAACAAATACAAAGATGACATGTTGTGTGGTACTATGAATATGTATGTTTGACTATTTGTCATAGATTGCTTCGGTGACCATGGCAGTACAACATACATGCAACTCATGAATAGCAAAATAATACTCATAGCTTCTAGTTTGGGGCTCCAAGACATCGTTGCCTAGCAAAGATGGGCCTCATTCACTATGCCTAGCAAGGAGTTAGGCATAGTGTTTGCCTTGACAAGCAAGATACTAGAATAGAGTCAATCATTCTTGAGCAAGCCAACGCTTTCCTAAGGAGTTCTCTGATGAGTTTCCTGATGAGTTGCTCTTTGAGATACAGCTGCTAAAAGGTATCCCACACTAGATTAACTTGATTCCAAGAGCCACTTTACTTAACAAACCACATTATACAATGAATCTAAGGGAGCATGAGGAATTGTGTAGCTGGGTCAAGGAGCATTTAGCTAAAGGCCATGTTTTTGAGATTTTGTGCCCGCATCTTGTTCCTATCCTCCTTACCCTAAAGAAGGGTGGCTTGTGGCATATGTTTGTAGGCAGTCAGTACATCAGCAAGATTATAGTATGTCATTGATTTCCAATCTCGAGGTTCAATGATCTACTCTAGTTGGTAGGTGCATCATTTTTCAACAAACTATATCTCAACAGTGGTTATATTAGATTCACATCTAACTTCGAAATGACTGGATTCTCACATTTAAAACATGGGAAAGATTGTTCCGAGTGGTCATGATGTCTTTTGGATTTTCCAATGACTCCAACACTTTCATGCGAATGATAAACCAAGTCCTCAAACAATTCATCGACACACTTGTGGTGGCTTACTTTGATGATAAACCGATATGTAAACCTAACGCTAAAGTGCATCTTGAACAGTGCGAGAGATGCTTTCCTTTGGGTCTCCATAAATTGTAAGCTCAGCTCAAAGTGCACATTCTTGTTAAAGCAGGAGTTGTTTTTGTCATTAGTTTGTAGAGATGGCTTGGTAGTGGATGAGGCTAAGGTGGTGGACATGCAGCAATGGTGGCAGCTTAGGATCATTAGAGAGGGACACTTGATCTATCACCAATTCCATGAAGAATGAAAATTTTAGTTGAATAGATGATGCTACAACAATATTCCAACTGATTAAGAATAAAGTTGACCAAAGCCTTAGTTCTGGTACATCCAAATTTCTCCTTGCCTTTAGAGCTACACTATGATGCCTCCAAGGTTGAAATTGGACCAATTATGAGCCAACAAAATCAAGCTATTGCCTATTTCATTAAAAATTTACCATAGGCAAAGCAGCGGTAACATACATATGATGTCAAGTTCCTGAAATGGTTTTGGCTACTGGACAATCAGCATCACTATTTATTCCATGGAGACTTCATTATGTAATAGATCCAACAATTTCCTTTTATTATCAAGCGTAAGGGTGGTATTGTAAATCAAGTAGCTGATGCATTGAGCAAGAGACATAATTTTGTAAAGTAGTTGTGGGTTGAGATTGTAGGTTTTGATTCCATTACAAATCAATATGTTGATAATTCTTACTTCTATAGGATTTTTTTATCAAAAATAATAGCTATTATTATGACTAAGTTGCTTTTTTAGGCACATTTCATCATTAAAGCATTCAAATTTGCCTTTTTGCTATGTTAAGAAAGTTTTATTTAGACTATAACTCAATGTAAAATAATTTGACTTTGTCATCCCTCACATGCAATATACATTGCAATATCTTTCTTTCTAGATAGATTTGTAGTAATTTCTATTTCTGCTCATTTTTGCCATTGTTAGTACTGGGCCAATTTAGAAGTGATTTTGTAGGTTTATCCACTTAAGGTCATTATGTGACAAAGGTAATCATTTCTAATTTGTTCCCCCTTTTTCTTGGTATTATTGAGAATCGACAAGTTAGAGAAGGTGTGATGATCATTTTTCCTATTCACATCCTGCATCAGGTTATAGTCTTAAACTCAAAGGTCCAACCAATACAAAGTCAATTAAATGAACAAGAAAGGAAAAGACATCAACAGACAATTGCACAAATAATAAAAGCACATTATTTTCGTACATCATGCAATACAAGGATCATCCCATATGCACAATAATACTTCATTACATAACATCTTAACATTTTAAGTATTCATATATGGAGCTGAGTTTTCTCCATCGTAAAGTCATTTTATAGCATAAGAGAAACTAAAAGTAGTAGTAGTAGTAGTATAATAATGGAGATCTTGTACATCAAATAGATTACAAATTTCATTTTACAAGTAGAATGCTACTACTGAGTGTGCATTTCGAGTTAAGAAACACAATGTAAATTTCTTCATGTTAAATTTCTGTAAGCAATAAGCAAATGATAGCAAGAGACAATGATAAATAAGTGAGAGTTCATCCAAAATCGTTAAATCATTCTAAAACTAATTAGACAAGCGTACGCAAGCAGGGCCTAAGTTAGACTAAGCATTAAAAAAAGAATATACTTCAGACCTTTACTCTACAATAAGATTGGAAAGAACCTAGTATTAGATTAAACTATCAATTCCAATCGTCTATGAAATGCCTCAGAAACGAACATACTAACCAAGATTCAGTAAAAATTTAAGAGAAATCGAAAACACTCCTCACTCCATCTAATCAATTCATCGGTCTCCAAGATCAATCAAGAATTGTTTTTTAGAGGCGCTATTCCAAGAATCATCCAAATGCTTCTGTAATCATCGAACTTGGAATAGAAATACAGAAGAAAACAAAAAATAAAAATAAAAAAAATAATTTAGCGAAGTACTCAGTCAAAGGAGATAATCAGAACCTGCATTGAGGAGGAGGTCGAAGGCTTCCTGGTGACCGGAATCCATGGCGAGGTCTCCCGCGGAGATATTAGAAGGGGAAACGGCGTTCCAGGGCGCTCCCGCCTCGAGTAGCGTCTTCACTACGTCGGCATACCCGTGCTTGGCCGCGTACATCAACGGCGTCAGCCCTTCTCCGTCGAAGTACGACACGTCTGCTTCTTCTTCGATCAGAGATTTTACCTCCGCAGTGTCGCCGGATCTCGCCGCCTTGCACAGCCGCTCGCCTTTTTCCATCTCCAACGTCCCCGCCACCACATTGTCGCACAGCCTTCACAGCAATAGGAAGCGGCACACTGGCATGGAAAGCACGGACCTTTGTGCTGGGCCTGTAAGCAGTTCAATCTGGCTCCAGCCCATTAACTGCGCCTACTAAGCGGACAGGCTTTGGTGCGGATGTTTTATTTTAATAATATAAAATGAATAAATTATTTTTAAAATATTCAACTCACCAAAATTATATGAAATATACCGAACTTTCAACAGTGATTTGTCATATATATATATATGTCCACATGACAATTTGGGGAGATGACGCCGTCATTTGAGCAATCCACATACGAGGCGATCTTGCAAAAAACGCTTCACTTTGCTGGAAAGAATGCTTTGTAACGCCTTGTGAAGGGCTTTTTTGCAGAAGGCATTTTTTTGTAAAAATGACTTCAGGAGGCATTGTTCAAAGCAAGTGGAGGCCTTTTTTCTCCATTGCTGTTAAAACTGTAAAATAGCTCAATCTTTATCAATAGTAAAAACCCTGATTAGTAAATGCCTTTTCTCTTTTTTGCCCTAGCCGTGAGTGTGCCATCACGCATGAAGATCCCATCGTTCTGTTGTCGTGAAGACTCCGTCAATGTGTCGCCGTGCAGCATCCATCGCTTCGTCGTCGTGAAGACCACCATCGTTCAATAGTTTTTGTTGTAACTATCTATTCCTGTTGCTCATGTGCTGTTGTTTGAGAATGCAATTTTTCCCTAGTTGTGCTATTGCAAAGAGTTGACCCGATCATATGATTATACTTCCATCTATAAACTTATTCTGCCACTTTTTATTTCTAAATTTCCCAACTAATAATATAGATTGCATAGTTATGAAAATAAATGGGCTGATTTCTCGTTAAAATTTAGTTCTAGTACATCTAGGTCATGGCATTTTCAGTGTGGTAATCAACTCACCACATATGAGGAAAGGGGCATACCTCTTTTCCTCCTGTGTTCACAGCATCTGTGCACAAACTAGCATGGAGTCCACCATACACTATCATTACTAACTGTACTGAATCCAGCTTGTTTGTCATTAGACTTGTTATTCTATTTATTTTGAGAAGAGACAACAAATTCATTAATAACAGATAAAGTAAATAGGTTGGAGCATAAGTTGTGCTCCAAAAAAAAGCATATAGAAGGGAATATTCTTAAAAAAAAAACCAGCAAATAAACCAAAACCTGCCTGACTAAACTATATGACACTACACATTTGATGAAAATAAGCATGTTTTTCTATTCTGCTAGCATTTTCTAAGAGAAGAAAATGCTGAACATAAAATGCATAACCTACTAGAAATAATATTAGAAAGGGAGTCAGTGTTTCCGATTACCTGCACAAGGAAACTTGAAAGATGATAAGGAAACAATGGCTGGTAAAGAAGTCTTATGTTCTTACGAAAAACCATCATAATGTTAAGATTCTAGAGTGTCTGGCCTGCTGCTCCCTTCATTAGGTTGTCAATCTAACAAAACTTTTTTTAGTTTAGTTCAATCTCTGCATGATCTCATAATATTCGAATATTAGAATTAGTGCCAATTTCAAAAGAATGACTAGGATTTTCATACGACTGATATTATTATTGCTCTCCCAGGAATTCTATGGGGAAACACATTCAAGAAGCAATTTACACATTAGAATTGAATTTTCACATAAAAAGCGCTTAATGTAAAGAATATAGTGCCTGAAAGGCTAGAAAGGCTAAGCTTTAATACATATGGTCCTGAAAAAAAAAATTAAGGTGACAACAAATTATTTAGTAAACTTGGACTAGTTGTCTTCTTATTTATTTATTTATTTTTAATAATGAACTCAAAACCACAGATGTTGCACCTGCCTTTTATACAAAGAATAATATAAGAAGCAGAATCATGGCAGTATTCTTCATCTTTAGATGCATTTGGTCATCCATCATTCAGAGCAGATGTTACCTAAGAGTTAAAACTAGTACATATAGTGTAATGCCTAACACCAAATATGCTACCTTAGGTGTCTTTTTAATTGAGAGGAAACAAAGATATTGTATTTAAATAAATGAGAACTGAACAAAACTATATAGTGCAAGGAGGATCAACAATGTTCATTCATAACAAAACCACCGAACAGCAAAACCCAAAACCAAGAATAACCTGCGTAGAACTAGCACAATTTGTACATAACTTTAAGAAAGATTATGCCCCACTATCCTTAGAAAATATATGACATAACATCCAAAAGGCTTTGAAAGACTAACATAATTCATCACAACTTTCTGAGCACCAGATAGGATCATCAAAGAGTTAGAACGAGGTAATCTCCTAACAGTAAAACCTTCTATAGGCATATTGTTTGGGACCAAGTTAAATTTATGGCTATGAGGAGTTATAACTTAAAAAAGAGTTGGTAGCTTAAAAAAAAATGTATAGTTCCAAAATATATTGTGCATACATTAAATTAGTGTTGGGAAGTGCTAGAAATATGCAATCTTAATAAAGGTTTAAAAGTTTACCTTCTCTTTAATGCTCTTCTCTCAATGTAAATTTTATAAATACATTGTAGTCCAACCCTTTAAATCTTCAACTAAATTAAGTAATCATTGTCCTAAACAACTTTAGCTAAATATAATATTTCATCTTAAATCTTATGTTGTCATATATAGATGATTGTAACTATGTAGAGGCAAGTTTCTTCAAGATGTGAGCTAGAAAATGTATAATTTATTATAATTTCAAAAATTATTCCTCTTTCTAATAGTGCTAGTCAAGCAATGATCCTAATAAAATTTTAAAGTTTTATAACATTCTAGTAGTGTTCTTTTTTAAAATTTAAAGAGTTATGACCGAGGACTTGAAAAAGAAGTGACGCATCTAAATTTTAATCCGATGGTCGAAAAATTATTCTGTTGCTTTCGAGACTTGAAAAAGAAATGACGCATCCAAATTTTGATCTGGGGGTCAGAAAGTTATTTCATCACTTTTAGTGTTCGTGGAAAACAATTAGAACTTGTTGGAAGTAATCTTACAAGAAAACACCTTTTGAATTGCCCGCAATGAGCAAAAACAATTTTGACATTAAAGAATTTGATTGAAGACTTGAAAAAGAAGTAACACATCTAAATTTTGATTCGGGGGTCAAAAAATTATTTTGTCGCTTCCAAGTGTTCATGAGAGACAATTAGAACCTGTTGAAAGTGGTTTCGTGAGAAAATCCCTCCAAGATTGCCTGCAAACTTGATAAATGGGGTCATTTACTTCATAAGTGGATATGATAAAAATTTAAAATTGCTAGGTGAACACATAAATGGCCAAGCAAAGTTGGGTAGATTACTTATAATTTTGATGAGTTAGATATTTTAAAAATAATTTATTTATTTTATATTATTTAAAAAAAGTCCCCTTTGGTGCATTACATTTGAGAGGAAATTGCAAAAAATATAACTTTTTAAAATATTTTCGCTTTTTAAAAAACTTTCAATTATATTAATTTTGTAAAAATATTTATGGTTTTATCAATATGAATGACGAGCTGCGGCTAGAAATCTCTGGTTTGGGGTTCCAGACAAATGCTAGAACGTCAGATCTCTGCGCTGGAAGGATGAGCAAAGAAGAAGCAATGACAGAAAGTAGATGACGAAGGTGGAGAGACGGAACGCCAGATCTTAGTGTGAAAGGTTGATGACGAAGAAGAAACAACAGCAGCAAGAAGCAACAGAGCACCAGTAGTAGAACAAAGGTGGAGCGATGAACAGACGAACGGCGGCAGAGCAATAGCATGTTTGAGCAGGTCGATTTGTTCACCAAGCTTTCCATCTACTCTCTCTCTCTCTCTCTCTCTCTCTCTCTCTCTCTCT